>JASAMW010004369.1:0-69234 GCA_030247985.1 Epsilonema sp. ZAB3_2 | reverse complement strand
TTCATTCCACATATGTACGTGTAGGGTACTGTGGGGTAAACCCGGCCACCTGCGCGCCTTTGAGCTTGCTGTTTCAGCAAATGATGAACCGAAACAGCTCATTTGAAAGAGAAGAGTTCAAGGAATCGATAGGTATCATACTTGTCTCAATCGGTCCACTAGTTACTGAGATATGCAGCCCTGAAGCTTAGGTGGCCGGATTTTCCCCTGACCGACTTTACCCCATGTTACCCTATATACACTCGTACCTGCAGTACTGTTGCCATTCTCATCAATGCCCAACGGTTCGTCATATCGTCTTCTTTCCTGCTGCGCTTGTGCTTGCTGCCGCGCCGCTAGCACGTCCTGTGCAAAGTTGGTCGATCTCGATTTCGCCACAGGGGGAAACCGAAAGGCCATCAGCCTATTCTCTTCCTCCTCCTCCCCTTCACCCTCGACCATTCCCTCCGTCCTTCCCGCTTCGTCGCATTCCAGCTGATCCAAATCGTCCACCGAGAGCGAACCGACTCTGTGATGCGAAAATCCGCCGGACGACGCCGAGGACAGGTGGCGAGTGGAAGACGACGCAGAAATATTTGCAGCAGCGTCTTCGCGTTGGTTGAGCAAATGCTCCAGTGGATGGTTTTCGCCGATGGACTCTGAAGGAGAAAAACGTAAATTAACACATACCGCGAAGAGGCGTCACTGTTGACAACCGAAGCAGATTTGTTGTCGGTTTTTTGTCGGTTGTTGGTTCGTTGTCGGTTTTTTGTGCGGTCGTGAAAAAACAAAACCACAACAAAACAACAAAAAACCCAAAACAAAACGACAACACCCAACCGACAAGAATTTGTTGCCAACAATAATGACGCCAGGTCGCGGTATGTGGTAAAACGGGTAAAAAGTACCGATCCACTCCATCTGTTGCGACGGAATTCACGTCGTTTTGCGTAAAATGGAAAAAAATCCAACTCTTCTTCAGTCCCTCCTCCTACTAATTTCCCACCAGGACCAGATAAGAACGTAAATGGCGATACTGTACTGGTCCCCTACACAATACGAGCTACGCCTAATGAGTGTCGGGGCTTAGAAAAAGCAATTGGTTCAGAAAAATATCGGAACGCATTTGCCTTCGGAAAGTCCGAGGTTACGCTTTTCCAAAGCTAATTTCCCATTGTCGCCAGAAAGTGCCATAAAGCAAGAGCAACTTGGGCACTCAACGCTTTGGTTTTAAATGCCTCTGTGCACTATTCGCTATATGCGCTAAGGTTCTTAGGTAGTCTTTTAGTTTATATCGGTACCAAGTGGGACGTCAACGTCGCTCAATCATCTGGGAGCGGAAAAAAAGCGTGTGAAGAGAAGAAACGACGTCACCGATCTAAACTTAACACTCAATACCGCGGGAGGGGGCACTTCGCGAGCACCCAAAAGTCTCACAGCGCAAGTAGCGAATAACATCAGCCAGCATCCTTTTCTGTACCTCCATCTTCTGATGGAACGCGTTCCAGCTTGCACACTTTGCACAGGTCGTTAACCCAGCTGTTCATCTCTTGCTCATTGGCCGCCATCAGATAGTACTGCTTCTTGTTCTCCATTTTCACGTCGAATATCCACTTGTGTACTTTCTTATTACTACTTCCAAGCCGCTGTCTGCAGGGGTTTACCGCTGTGATGCGCGTACGTTAAGTATGCGTCAATCTACAACAGAAAGTGGATACTGGATGGACTTAGGCTTACAGAACATGACATAATATATAACTGTAGCAATAATGTTAGGAAGCTAAGCATACTCTTGCTATAGAGGAGTATGGGTTCCTGATAATGATTACGGGATTTGAATTTTTAGAAATCCGAAGAAAATATGCCTGATGATGGGTAACTGATCAAAAATGAGCACTGAAAATCAGCGTAAAACAGAGCGAGGGCTCAGCTCTGCGTACTAACATTCAGAAATAGTCAGTGCAACCAGTGAATACTGAGTACATTATTTCTTCTTTCTCTTATCTTCCCTGGAACGATGGAGACCGAAGAGGCCGGGTGGCGAGGCCCCCCGGAGCGCACCCCACCCCGCGGCGCCCGCCCCTCCGCGGGGGGGGGGACAAACAAATTGGGGGGTTATGCATCGGGCGTTTTCCCGGGGTGGGGGGGGGAGTTGTGTTTTATGTCTTTTGAAGGACTCACATAGGCATATTTTCTCGCCCCCGCCCCCTTCTCCTCTTTTCTCTTCCCCCCCCGACCGGGGGCAGTATTACACAAGTGGATATTCGACGTGAAAATGGAGAACAAGAAGCAGTACTATCTGATGGCGGCCAAGCAAGATGAACAGCTGGGTTAACGACCTATGCAAAGTGTGCAACTGGAACGCGTTCCGTCAGAAGATGGAGGTACAAAAAGAACCGCTATGTTATTCGCTACTTGCGCTGTGAGACTTTGGGTGGTCGCGAAGTGCCCCCTCCCCGCGGTATTGAGTGTTAAGTTTATATCTCGGTGACGTCGTTTCTTCTCTTCACACTTCTTCCGCTGATGATAGCGACATCCCACTTGGTACCGATATAAACTAAAAGACTACTAAGAACCTTACGCATATAGCGAATATGACAGAGGCATTTAAAACCAAGGTTGAGTGCCAAGTTGCTCTTGCTTATGGCACTTTCTCACAATGGGAAATTAGCTTTGGAAAGCGTAACCTCGAATTTCCGAAGGCAAATGCGTTCCGATATTGTTCTGAACCAATTGCTTTTCTAAGTTCCGACACTCATTAGGCGTAGCTCTTATTGTGTAGGGGACCAGTATCGCCATTTACGTTCTTATCTGGTCCTGGTGGGAAATTTAGTAGTAGGGAAGGAAGAAGAGTTTGATTTTTTTCCATTTTACGCAAAACGACGTGAATTCCGTCGCAACAGATGGAGTGGATGGTACTTTTGACCCGTTTAACACATACCGCGACCTGGCGTCATTATTGTTGGAAAAATCTTGTCGGTTGGTGTTGTCGGTTTGTTTTCGGTTTGTTCTTGGTTTGTTGTCGGTTTGTTTGTTGACGAACGGACAACAAACCGACAACGAACCAACAAACGACAACAAACCGACAAAAATCGCTTCTGTTTCAACATGAGGCCTCTTCGCATTAATTTCAGTTTTCTCCTTCAGAGTCCATGGCGAAAACCATCCACTGAGCATTTCAACCAACGCGAAGACGCTGCTGCAATATTTTGCGTCGTCTTCCACCCGCCACCTGTCCTCGGCGTCGTCCGGCGGATTCGCATGAGTCGGTTCGCTCTCGTGGACGATTTGGATCAGCTGGAATGCGACGAAGCGGGGAAGGACGGAGGGAATGGTCGAGGGTGAAGGGGAGGAGGAGGAAGAGAATAGGTGATGGCTTTGGTTTCCCCTGTGGCGAAATCGAGATGACCAACTTTGCCAGGACGTGCTAGCGGCGCGGCAGCAAGCACAAGCGCAGCAGGAAAGAAGACGATATGACGAACCGTTGGGCATTGTGAGAGATGGAACAGTCTGAGGTACGAGTGTATATAGGGTAACATGGGGTAAAGTGGTAGGGGAAAATCGGCCACCTAAGCTTCAGGGCTGCATATCTCAGTAACTAGTGGGCCGATTGAGACAAGTATGATACCTTATCGATTCCTTGAACTCTTCCTCTTTCAATGAGCTGTTTCGGTTCATCATTTGCTGAAACAGCAAGCTCAAAGGCGCGCAGGTGGCCGGGTTTACCCCACAGTACCCTACACGTACATATGTGGAATGAAGAAAAGTTGACTATTGCCCTACTCAACAAGCAAAGGTTTTCCGGACTTTCCCACTTTTACCCTCTTTATGTCATATACATACCTGCATTACTTCTAGGCGGATATTTGATCGCGAACAACAAGCTACGGGTGGGTAAGGGCAACCTGCGAACTCTCCCCGCGGCAAGTCCAGTCCTCAACAACAGCAGAGGCAAAGGCAAGGAGCTGTACTAGGAGACGCAGCGTCCACGTACGGACGGTTTGTGTCTTCGCTAACCTCTGCCACGGACGCGGCAACGGGAAAACAGGGATGTGAAACTTGGGAGAACTGCGTTAGTGCCGAGCCCAGACCCAATCGAAAGGTGTTTATGTGTACGTAGATACAAGTAGGAGTGATGAGGAAGTAGGATGGTCGGGGGTAATTGGGACGGGGAAATTAAGGCCGATCTTGCTCTTCCTAGACAGGAAGCTGCAAAGATCATTTTGATACCACCCTGAGCTGCTAGTGCTGCTTCTTCTCAACAGGAGATGTAGTCTGGCCACTGAGAGTTCGCTATTATGGCACTCAAGTCGTGGTTGCGTAAATAGAAAGACATGCGGAATTCTTGATTTCTTTCCATGCCGTTACGTACTCTTGTTCTCCAGGAGTACATGTGCAAACTACTACGGAATAGCAGGCCTACGACTTGAGCTCTATGCCATAGCGAACTACAACTCTTTTTCATGGCCAGACTATAACATGGGATTGCCGATTTTCCGCACAACAATGCTGAACGCGCTGCGTATTCGGATGAGGAAAAGTTGGCTAATGTTTGAACTTGAATGTAGTGTGGTGTGTTATTCTCTTTTACTCTTGTAGGAAGAATGTGCGCCTCTTCCTCCATGCATCGCCGACTACACCCGCCTCCGTCCGGCAGCCAATCACCGTATCTGTCGTCGCTTAGCGCCGCCCGGTGGCGCCACCTACCGGTGCGAAGGGGGATCACGCGCGAGGCCCCTCCTCCCCATTCCACTGTATCTCCAGCTGTCCGTGATTCAGGTACAATGTTCAGGGACTTAGGGTTTCTCAACTTTCTTTTCTTGCTCCTCGGCGTCACCACAACATCGTGGCTCAGTAACCCACTCACCGCTTTTGCGCTGCGTTACCGCGGCGTCACGCGACGCGATTTACGTAAATCTCTCCGGTTCGGGCGTTTCCGCTGCGTCTGCTCTTTTCGCCGCCTCGTTCTCCTTCGTTGTTTTGCTCTCGTGTGGCTCTGGGTTTTTGCGCTTTCGCTTCTGCGTTGGCGCGTTCGCGTTGCGCGGCGTCGCCGCTGGCGTTGCGTCGTTTGCGGGCTCTTCGTCGTTTCCTTCGTTGCTGTTCGTTGGTTGGCCCCTCGTTTGCTTTTGTTCTTTTTTTTCTGCTTCCTCGTCTCTTTCTTTGCCGTTGTCGCGCGCCTTCTTCTCCTCCCCCCGCCCGTCTTTTGTCGGCGCGCTCGTCCGCCGCCGCGCCTGCCTTGCCGCTTTCTCTTGCGCCTCGCGCGGCCGGGCCGCTTCCTTCGCTCTTGCCTCGGCGCCGCGCTCGGCCCCCCCTTTCTCTTCGCGTCGTTGCGCTCCGCGCCGGCTCTCTCGCTTCTCGGTTTTTCTTTTTGCCTTCTTCGCGCGTCCTCGCGCGCGTTTTGCGCCTTCGGCGCTGTCGGTTTGCTTTGCGTTTTGCGCCGGTTCGCGTTTCTTCTTCGTTTTTTCTCGCTTTTTTTTTTTGTCTTTTTTCCTTTTTTTCTTTCCCTCTGCTTTCTTCTTTTTTTTTGTTTCTGTTTTTTCCTTTTTGGCCTTTCGCTCGGGCTTTCTTGTGCGTGGGATAAAAAGTTTGCATAGGCAGTAGAGCGCATATTGGTAATATTAGCAGTTCTTGTGCATCATAAACTAGTCAATAAGTTTTAGTACTCTACAACTAGGAGTAAAGTTGCTGGGTTATGCTCTAACTATCAAGAATAAAGTATGTAATGTACGTGTCTACAAAGTAGATTCGCAATCGCAGCATAAAAACATATATGAGTTCTGCTTTAGAGCAGCAGGGGTAAGCAAGAATGCATAAGCACGCGGGTATCTACATCGGTTCGTTCTCAGCTATGTAGCTACTGGATGTCTCTGGAAATCTGTAAATTGCGTGCTGGAAAACTAAAATAAAACTCATTTATGGATTTCTTTCTCGGCGTTTTATTTATGTATTCTATTCTGTAGGAGTACGTGAAAATTTCGCAGAACGGGCAATGACAAAGACAACTCTCGCTGGCAAAACATAGCGGACTAAAGAGAAATCGTCTACGTACGTACTGTTGTACATGCATACATCATATGAAACAGCAGCAACAAGCATCGTATCATGGGGTAAACGATCGGTTTTGTTGGCGAGGTAAAACTGGCTAAATTGGCGGGAAAGGGAAATTGTGTGACTGACGTCATCGGGCGTGTAGCAAATGCTAGGTGTTTGCTGGAGCGTGAGAGGTCAATGTGTCGATTCTGGCATGATCTGGCAAAATTTCCTTTGCGACAGAAAACTGTCGTGGTACAGGGGGTAGGTAGCAACAAAAACGAGGCGCAATATGGCAATTCACTCTTTGCTGCACTTCGGGACTCTTCTCTTCATATCTACATACAGTAATTTGTTGGACTACTCGGTGAAGTCAAACACAGGGAACTGCGCTCTCAAGTTACAGTACTACTCCTCAGGCAAGACAGTGCGTGACGTCTGCATCGTACTTTACTCAATAGCATAGATCTCAAGCAGGACACAGCTTCAGGAATGTCACAATAGTGTCGTTGAGGAAGGTCGGCGTAGAGGAAACTGCAAAATAGATTAACGACATGTACTCGAGAGGGTGTGTTAGGAGCAAGCTACTTTAGCAGGGTCAATGGGATGCTCAACTGCTCATCTACTCACTCAAGAGCAGCTCTTTTTTGCACTCTCATTCAGCTTATTTCAACGAACTTATTTCTTTCCGTCGAAGACTTCACATTCCTACTTGCTCTGCTTCTTAAACTTCTTCTCCCTTTCCAGCGCTCGTCCGCGTCCGCATCATATCTTCAGGTCTGGTGGCTTTTCGTAATGACGTGTATGTGATGCTCTGGTTCGCTGCTTCTCGGGCAGAGCGGATGAAGGCAGAGCTTCATCATCATCATCTGCACTGGAGCGG
This sequence comes from Epsilonema sp. ZAB3_2, assembly GCA_030247985.1. Lineage (NCBI taxonomy): Eukaryota > Metazoa > Nematoda > Chromadorea > Desmodorida > Epsilonematidae > Epsilonema > Epsilonema sp. ZAB3_2. The sequence goes on along the minus strand of JASAMW010004369.1, from coordinate 62,342 downwards.
CGCTGGTCTGCGCAGCTGGGAAGCAGCTGCTGCTGTTGGGAGATGGCGTCCACTGCAATACGTGCAGGCAGAAACGAATTGGGCTAAGCTGCATTTCACGTCTGGATGGAGGGCGATGCATTGTTGAATTACTTCTTCGAATTCGTTCGCCAGAGCGGCTACAGAATGCGCAACGATGGACGATACGGGAGGAGTTCGCGCAAGTGACGCAACCAATATGAGTCTGAACGACTGCAATGGTTGCGTCGTGCTTGGTATTTCATATGTCATGTTGCGTCGGTTTCGCAACTAGTTACATCACTGCGATGGAAATTGAACAAGTCATGGGGCTAAATGGGGAATCGGGCTGAGAACAAGGCTTATTCAATATAAACGCGCATTAAGTTAGTATGTGATGTACTACGTACTAAGTACTGTGAATCGCGAGATGGCGGGGGCGTATATTTAGTACTAGCTTCTGCTGCTGCGTTGAGGACAAAAGACGAGGGAAGCAGAGCGGGCGGCGGAGGAGACAACTGGAAAGAAAGCACAGGAAGAATTATGGGGTAAACGGGACGAGTTTTCTGAACTTGCGCTTCAGCAAATAGTAAAAAATTCTAAGTCATCTGAAAATATGTATAGTTCAGAAATGATTAGACAATAAGTACTTGTCTAATTGCTCGCAATGGTTGCTGAGATATACTACTAGGTGGCGGGCTTTAAGTACTAAGTCAACACTTTGCGATTTTCTGACAAGATGCGTGAAATCATGTGGCTAAGTAACTGTAAAGGAAATCATTATTCAAAAGAGGAACTTGTGTGATAAAGAATGTCTGAGGCGCTCGCTGGAGCGCAAGAGCTAGGGTTCAGCTGCTATGGCAAACGCAACGTCTAGCTTTGCGAACAGGCTGGGATCAGCTGGGGATGTTAGCTAACCCTCACATTACAGCATCCCAGTTTTTTGAGAATTTGAAAATTCAAAAACCGCAAAAATAACATCAAATACACAGCGTAAGTCTTTCAACTTTCTACATAACAAGTACAATCTGAGCTTTCAAATGACATATTTTTGTGAAATTTGGGAAGATGTCGTGTTTTTTGGGTATGTTAAGATTTCTTTGGGGTATGTGGATCTGGGTATGTGTGGATAAAAAAAATTTTCTGGGGGTAGCGAGAATTTCAAGCTATTTATAACACAAATCTTTACTGAAAACGGTGGTTGTTTGGTATATAGGTATCACTCATCGCACAGCAGCGTGATTGCCCCCGTGGCTGAGGAAAGTTGCGCGAGTGATTCGGAACGCGTCGGTGGCGTTCGAGCGTTTTTCGCGCCAGTAGCGAGAACGCGCGACGTTACGCGTGGGCGTAGTAGCGTAGCGTGGGTGTAGTAGTGTGTAGGAAAGCGAGTCTTGTGTAAAAATAAACATGTCTATCTATAGTCTGCATAGAGTTGATTGAACTCAAGCGCGTTGCGTAAAATAATTTACAAATGCGGATTTCTGTAGCTTCGTACTATTTAGCGGAAGACATGAAACAAACTACGCAACTCGCTTGAAATCAAGTGCACTGCTATTGAGACTATAGTTAGTAGTAGCATACTGAAGAGCTTTGAGTGTATACAGGGGAAACAAAAACGCTAGTGCTAAGTAGAATTATGGACGTTGCGCTAAGGATGCGCTAACTTGCTAATTTGTTAAGTTGCTGAATTTGATGAATAAAACTTTGTGGCGATTTCCCATGCCGGGTTTACATGCTACTAGATGCATAAATGGTTATTATTACGCTGCTGTCGTCTACGAAGCTTTCTCGCTTTTCACGTATCTTCTTCGGTTTCTAGAATCGACGTTGCATTTTCTTTTCGCCGTCGCTAATCAATTCCTCCTCCTTGTCCCACGTAATCATATCATAATCTCCGTCGCCTCTCTTCGCCTTTTCTTTCTTCTCCGCTAGCGTCGACGAATCGAACGCGAGTAATGAAAATATAGTACGGAGAAAGGATGATATGAATCGTTCGCCGTCTTTTTCTTGTTTTAAACTGCGTAAGCGGGGTTGCTCACTTGTTGTTCTATAATCGTCGTAGTAAAACTCTATTCTCCAAGAGAGAGACTTAGCTGCGTCCTCCCCGCTCCGTCGATTTTCAATACCGCAATCGTCAAAATACAGCGAAGATTATCGCTCGTAAAACGTAGTTCTTCCGATATTGTAGCCCGAAACGTATCCCGTGTCGGGTGTTGGAGTTGAAGGCGTTGGTGAACCCTTCCCAAACGTTGTTAAACTCCCGTAGAGATCGTCTCGTTCGCCTTCTAAGCACTGTCGAGTACTTAGCGCTTGCTCAAGTGACGCTAGCGTTGGAGTGTCTGTCGGTCCCGTCGCGCTTTCAACTGCGCGCGGATACGGATGAGGGTAAGCGGAGGCGGCGCGGGGGCTGCGTTTGGGGACGAATGGGTGTAACGAATGAACTGGCGTGGCGTGGTGGTATGGAGAAGAGTGCGCTCCGTTTCGTTATCACGTTTGTCGTGTTGAAGAAAGTAAAAGCGGAAGAGTAAAAAAGGTATTAATCTGTGATCGGCTTTTTGCTGAATAAACGCTAGTTTAGGAAAAAAGAGAAAAGGCATGCTCGACGCGCGAGACTCCGCCGCCTGGTGCTGTGTGAATGTATGGAATATTGGTAAGGTTCTATTCATTGTAGTCCTCTGGAGTAAACGAGGAGGAGGTCGTCGAAATAGTAGTTCATACTAAGTAGAAACTGCGCGGGCGCGGCGGACGCGAGCGGCGTTCAGGTCAGCTGTGTACGAAGGACTAGTTACTAGACGTGTCTGTGGTGAAAAGGAAGAAAGAAAGAAAGTCTCGAGAAACTAAGTCTAAAAAGTTGTATGAATTCAGGAAGTGAGAGGCTGAGATACAGTGGAATTGGAGGAGGGCCTCGCGCGTGATTCCCTTCGACGGTAGGTGGGCAGCGGCGCTAAGCGACGAAGATACTGATTGGCTGCGACGTAGGTGGTTGTAATTCGGCGGAAACTGCATGGGAGGAAGAGGCGAATTCTTCTAATAAGAGTAAGAGAAGAATAAAACACCTACATTAAGTTAAAATTAGAACTTTTCCTCATCGAGTATGAATGTTCAGATTGTTCGTGAAATCGGTAGAGTCGTTACAAGTCTGGATAAAAGAGTTGTAGTTCGCTTGGATAGAGCTCTGTTGGTAGGCTGCTATTCGTAGTAGTTTGACATGTACTCTGGAGAAAGAGTACGTACGCATGGAAAGAAATAGAATTCGCATGTCTTTCTATTCTGAACTCTATCTCAGATAGCGAACTCTCAGTGGAGCTACATCTCCTGTTGAGAAGAAGAGCGAGAGCTGTGGTATTAATATTTTTCAGCTTCCTGTCTAGGAAGAGATGTTACTCTCCCCGTCTCCCAATGACTCCTGAATTCCCTACTTCCTCATTCACTCCTACTTGTTCTCGTACAATACCCTTGTCATTGGGTTGGGTTCGATGGAATTCTCTTTGTGAATTCCGTTCTGTTTTCCCGTTGGCGTCGTGGAGAGGTTAGGAAGAAGACTGGTCGTCGTGGAGCTGGGCTCCTCCCCAACCCAGCTCCTTGCTTTGCCTCTGCTGTTGTTGAGGACTGGTACTTGCGCGGGGAGAGTTCGAGGTTGCCTTACCCACCCTGGCTTGTCGTTCGCATAATATCCGCTACAGTAGCTGGTATGTCAAGAGGAAAGCAGAAAAGCCTCGGGGGGGGGGGACGGGGGGGGGGGGCCCCAGCCGCCCGGGGGCCCCCCCCCCCCCCCCCCCCCGGGGAGTGGAAGAGGCAGAAATTTGGGTGGTTGGTGAGCAAGCCCAGTGGGCGGGCGGGACCCGCCCCCCCCCCCCCCCCCCCCCCCCCCGCCCGGCCGCCCCCCCCCCGCCCCGCGGGAAAATCTTCCTGGCAACAATGGCGACGAAGATGGCCTGGGGTAAGATTTTATAAAGGCCCCACCGAGAGCGTCATTTCCCTTAGTTTTTTTGGATCATGATCGTGTTTGCGTACACGAAGTTGGCGCACACGCACACAAAACTTGTTTTTTATGTTCATTTTATTTACTTTTTAGCCAAATAGCCGTTACTTGTTTGTTACTTGGCTAAAAAGTAAAGAAAATGTGCATTAGAATAGACAAGTTTTGCAAGAATAAGCGCTACTGTGCGCAACGCTAAATGCGACCTCATCCATAGGGTTCGTAGTGGTAGAAACGTTGCATACTTTTTCAGGCCCGTTGGACAAAGAAATGGTTTGTTTTGACATCGGGCGTTTTACCCGGCAGTTGTCGACTGGAATATTTCGATAGTGAGGCAAAGAAACGGAGCGGCAGGAAAAAGGGAAATTCTCTAGACATGTCCCATGTTGACCAGGTAAGATAAGAGAAAGAAGAAATAGTGTACTAGTATTCACTGGTTGCGCTGACTATTTCTGAATGTTGGTCGCGAGCTGAGCCCTCGCTCTGTTTTACGCTGATTTTCAGTGCTAATTTTGATCAGTTACCCAGCATAGGCATATTTTCTTCGGATTTCTAAAAATTCAAATCCCGTAATCATTATCAGGAACCCATACTCCTCTATAGCAAGAGTATGCTTAGCTTCCTAACATTATTGCTACAGTTATATATTATGTCATGTTCTGTAAGCCTAAGTCCATCCAGTATCCACTTTCTGTTGTAGATTGACGCATACTTAACGTACGAGCATCACAGCGGTAAAACCCCTGCAGACAGCGGCTGTGGAAGTAGTAATAAGAAAGTACACAAGTGGATATTCGACGTGAAAATGGAGAACAAGAAGCAGTACTATCTGATGGCGGCCAATGAGCAAGAGATGAACAGCTGGGTTAACGACCTGTGCAAAGTGTGCAAGCTGGAACGCGTTCCATCAGAAGATGGAGGTACAGAAAAGGATGCTGGCTGATGTTATTCGCTACTTGCGCTGTGAGACTTTGGGTGGTCGCGAAGTGCCCCCTCCCGCGGTATTGAGTGTTAAGTTTAGATCGGTGACGTCGTTTCTTCTCTTCACACGCTTTTTTTCCGCTCCCAGATGATTGAGCGACGTTGACGTCCCACTTGGTACCGATATAAACTAAAAGACTACCTAAGAACCTTAGCGCATATAGCGAATAGTGCACAGAGGCATTTAAAACCAAAGCGTTGAGTGCCCAAGTTGCTCTTGCTTTATGGCACTTTCTGGCGACAATGGGAAATTAGCTTTGGAAAAGCGTAACCTCGGAATTTCCGAAGGCAAATGCGTTCCGATATTTTTCTGAACCAATTGCTTTTCTAAGTTCCGACACTCATTAGGCGTAGCTCGTATTGTGTAGGGGACCAGTACAGTATCGCCATTTACGTTCTTATCTGGTCCTGGTGGGAAATTAGTAGGAGGAGGGAATGAAGAAGAGTTGGATTTTTTTCCATTTTACGCAAAACGACGTGAATTCCGTCGCAACAGATGGAGTGGATCGGTACTTTTGACCCGTTTTAACACATACCGCGACCTGGCGTCATTATTGTTGGCAACAAATTCTTGTCGGTTGGGTGTTGTCGGTTTGTTTTCGGTTTGTTCTTGGTTTGTTGTCGGTTTGTTTGTTGACGAACGGACAACAAACCGACAACGAACCAACAAACGACAACAAACCGACAACAAATCTGCTTCGTGTTGTCAACAGTGACGCCTCTTCGCGGTATGTGTTAATTTACGTTTTTCTCCTTCAGAGTCCATCGGCGAAAACCATCCACTGGAGCATTTGCTCAACCAACGCGAAGACGCTGCTGCAAATATTTCTGCGTCGTCTTCCACTCGCCACCTGTCCTCGGCGTCGTCCGGCGGATTTTCGCATCACAGAGTCGGTTCGCTCTCGGTGGACGATTTGGATCAGCTGGAATGCGACGAAGCGGGAAGGACGGAGGGAATGGTCGAGGGTGAAGGGGAGGAGGAGGAAGAGAATAGGCTGATGGCCTTTCGGTTTCCCCCTGTGGCGAAATCGAGATCGACCAACTTTGCACAGGACGTGCTAGCGGCGCGGCAGCAAGCACAAGCGCAGCAGGAAAGAAGACGATATGACGAACCGTTGGGCATTGATGAGAATGGCAACAGTACTGCAGGTACGAGTGTATATAGGGTAACATGGGGTAAAGTCGGTCAGGGGAAAATCCGGCCACCTAAGCTTCAGGGCTGCATATCTCAGTAACTAGTGGACCGATTGAGACAAGTATGATACCTATCGATTCCTTGAACTCTTCTCTTTCAAATGAGCTGTTTCGGTTCATCATTTGCTGAAACAGCAAGCTCAAAGGCGCGCAGGTGGCCGGGTTTACCCCACAGTACCCTACACGTACATATGTGGAATGAAGAAAAGTTGACTATTGCCCTACTCAACAAGCAAAGGTTTTCCGGACTTTCCCACTTTACCCTCTTTATGTCATATACATACCTGCATTACTTCTAGGCGGATATTTGATCGCGAACAACAAGCTACGGGTGGGTAAGGGCAACCTGCGAACTCTCCCCGCGGCAAGTACCAGTCCTCAACAACAGCAGAGGCAAAGGCAAGGAGCTGTAAACTCAGGAGACGCAGCGTCCACGTACGGACGCAGTTTGCTGTCTTCGCTAACCTCTGCCACGGACGCGGCAACGGGAAAACAGGGATACGTGAAACTCTGGGAGAACTGCGTTAGTGCCGAACCCAGACCCAATCGACAAGGTAGTTTATGTGTACGTAGATACAAGTAGGAGTGAATGAGGAAGTAGGATGGTCGGGGGTAATTTGGGACGGGGGAAAATTAAGGCCGATCTTGCTTTCCTAGACAGGAAGCTGCAAAGATCATTTTGATACCACCCTGAGCTGCTAGTGCTGCTTCTTCTCAACAGTAGATGTAGTCTGGCCACTGAGAGTTCGCTATTATGGCACTCAAGTCGTGGTTGCGTAAAATAGAAAGACATGCGGAATTCTTGATTTCTTTCCATGCCGTTACGTACTCTTGTTCTCCAGGAGTACATGTGCAAACTACTACGGAATAGCAGGCCTACGACTTGAGCTCTATGCCATAGCGAACTACAACTCTTTTTATGGCCAGACTATAACATGGGATTGCCCGAATTTTCCGCACAACAATGCTGAACGCGCTGCGTATTCGGATGAGGAAAAGTTGGCTAATGTTTGAACTTGAATGTAGTGTGGTGTGTGTATTCTTCTCTTTTACTCTTGTAGGAAGAATGTGCGCCTCTTCCTCCATGCAGTTTCCGCCGAATTACGACCCGCCTCCGTCGGCAGCCAATCAGTATCTGTCGTCGCTTAGCGCCGCGGTGGCGCCACCTACCGGTGCGAAGGGGAATCACGCGCGAGGCCCCTCCTCCGATTCCACTGTATCCAGTCTTCAGCTGTCCGTGAATTCAGGTACAACTGTTTTAGGGACTTAGGGTTTCTCGAGACTTTCTTTTCTTGCTTGGCCTTGGTGTCACCACAGACACGTGGCTAGTAAACTCATGCCTCGTTCACAGCTGACGCTGAACGCCAACTTTTGCGCTGCGTTACCGCCGGCGTCAACGCGAACGCAGATTACCGTATTTACCGGTGCATAGCCCCATGGGGGTATGCAAAAATTGAGAGGTCCCATATGGGGGTATGCAGAGGGGGGGGGGGGGGTTATGCATTGGGGGGGGGGGGTTATGCATGGGGCATTTTTTATGTTTTTGAGAGGTGCGCAGAGGCATATTTTTTAGGTCAAAAGCACGTGTTTTAGGGCATAATTGAGGTCAAAACACGGTTATTCTAGTACAATACACCCCCAAGCAGGCTTATAGGCATCTTAGCTTGGTGTGGGAGTGGCTATGGGTACTATATGACCAGCTTACATAGGTAGGTTCAGGTACTGTACAGTACATATGGGGGTATGCATAGGGGGGGGGGGGGGTTATGCATTGGGCATTTTTTATGTTTTGCCAAACTGGGGGTATGCATTGGGGGGGGGGTTATGCATTGGGGGGGTTATCTACCGGTAAATACGGTACCGTAAACTAAATCATCATCATGAATATCGGCGTCATTGACGGTCTAAAATCATTTTCGACCACCTCGTTCCTCCTTCGTTGTTTTGCATCTCCAGATGTGAGCTACAAATGGGAAATAGTTAGTTTACGCTGTTACGGAAATATCTGCGTTGGCGTCTGCGTTCGCGTTGACGCCGGCGGTAACGCAGCGCAAAAGTTGGCGTTCAGCGTCCGTTGTGAACGAGGCATCACGCTGAGTTTCAACTTCGAGTTTCCAGCTGATTATAGCCGGGTGTTTGGTGAGTTTGAGGCCAAAAAGCAGCGTCGGGTATTGCACAGATTCTGAGATGTATCTGTATATCTGTATTTGCTGCTTCACCTCGGGTTGTCTTTTCTTTCAGACACCGAGCAAACGTCGATAAGCGAAACGGAGCCGCACTTCTTCTCCCATCACCACCACGGCCACCGGTCCAGTTCATTCGGTGGGTCGGCGCCCGCTCGTCCCCCCAAACGCCAGCCCCCCGCGCCCGTGCCCTTGCCCGCCTTTACCCTCAATTCCGTCATCCCGCCGCCGCAGGTTGAAAGCGCGGACGGGGACCCGGACCAGTACTACTCCAATACGCCTTTGGAGCCGTCTGACCACAGCTATGACAAACCGCCCGAAGTACTCGGACAGTCGCCTGTGAGAAGGCGAACGGAGGACGATCCTGCTACGGGAGGTGTTAACAACGGTGGTGGTCGGGAAGGGGTTAAGCAGCAACCGGCCACTTTGCCCAGACTGCAGCGTCCGGGCGCGAGGAACCGATCTTTGCCGGGCTATACGAATATGCGGAAGAAGCTGACGTTTTACGAGGCGATGAATCCTTTCGCGTCGTATTTTGACGATGGTGGCGGTATTGAAAATGCGACGGAGCGAGAAGGACGGCAGCTAAGTGCTGCTGCTGCTGGGGAGAATCAGGAGGTGTTTACTACGACGATGGTGATAGAACAACAAGTCGAGCAACCCCCGGCTGTGGACCGCAGTTTAAAACCGAGAAAAGACAGCAGACGATTCGCATCATCATCCTGTTCTCCGGTATCGGATGATTTACCCCCATTGCTGGCGCGTCTGTCGATTGGTGCGACGCCTAGCGGAGAGAAAGAAAAGGCGAAGAGAGGCGACGGAGATTATGGATGGATCGATTACGGGGGTCGGGACAAGGAGGAGGGAATGGTCGATGCGGCAGCAGAGGAGAAGAAAAGTCGGCAACGTCCGATGGTGCCTGAGAAACCGAAGAAGATCACGGTGGAAAAGCGAGAAAGCTTCGTGAGACGACAGGCAGCCGGGTAATCAATCAACCATTTATGCATCTAGGGTAGCATGGGGTAAACCCGGCCATGGGGAAATCCGGCCACCAAAGTTTGGGTTATTCATCAATCTCAGCAACTGTGGACCGATTGAGACAAGTTAGCGCATCCTTAGCGCAACGGGTCCATAATTCCTGACTTAGCCACTAGCGTTTTTGTTTCCCCTGGGTATACACTCAAAGCTCTTCAGTATCGCTACTACTGGAACTATAGTCTGGCCAATAGCAGTTGGCACTTGAACTCAAGGCGAGTTGCGTAGTTTGTTTGCATGTACTTCGGCTAAATAGGAGTACACGAAGCGTGGACAGAAATCCGCATTTGTAAATCTATTTTACGCAACGCGCCTTGAGTTCAAGTGCCAGCTGCTATTGGCCAGACTATTCGCCTTTCGCGATAACGCTGTGCGTGATTTCGCAGTGCACTTAGCTAACTTGCACTTTTTAGCACACTACCAAAACTCGCTACGTAGTAAATTTTTGTGTACTCCTAGAGCGCGCGCTTTAGGAGTACGTGGCAGTTTTTGTTTTCTGCCACGTACTCCTAGAGCGCGCGCTCGAGGAGTACGCAATAAAAATTTACTACGTGGCGAGTTTTGGTATTGTGCTAAAAAGTGCAAGTTAGCTAAGTGCACTGCGAAATCACGCACAGCGTTATCGCGAAAGGCGAATAGACATGTTTATTTTTACAGCAAGACCTCGCCTGGTTCCTACACAGTGGCTATGACCACCACATCGCCTACTACGCCGGCGCCGGTCAACCGGGTGCCGCGCGTTTTGCCGCGTACGTCGGTGCGAAAACCGCTGCGAACGCCACCTGGGGACGCGTCTCCGAATCACTCGCCGCAACCTTCGCTCGGCAGCCACGGCGGCCAAGCACGCGTCGCGTCGTCGCGATCCGAGTCGGATACGCTCTCGGTACGCAAACAGACATCGGCACGGTTTTCAGGGTGGGAGGTCTGTCGGTGGGGTTATGATGGAGCTGAAATCTGGGGGCTGCCGCGTACCCCCAGGAAAAATTTTTTTATCCAGCACATACCCCAGAATTTCCCGCATACCCCCAAAAAGAAATAGTATGTAACATACCCCCAAAAAACACCAACCTATCCCCAAATTTCACCGAAATGGGGGTATGTTGAAGTTAATGTGGGGGTATGTTTGGGGTTATGTGAGCAGAAAATCAAAGACTGGGGGTACGCGTGGGGGTTGGTATGTTGATGTTATTTTTTGGGGGTGTGTTTGGGGAATTGTTCAAATTCTCAAAAACTGGGGGATGCGTGGGGTTATGTGAGGGGGTGGGTGGGGGTGAGCTGAACATATTCCCAGCTGATCCCAGGCCGTCGTCTGCGCAAAGCTAGGGACCGGTTGCGTTGTCGCCATAGGCAGGGCGTCGAACCCTGGAGCTCTTGCGCTCCAGGCGAGCGCCCTGGCAGACCTTAGTCACACAAGTTCCTCTTTTGAATAATGATTTCGCTTCACAGTTACTTAGGCCACACATGATTTCACGTATCTTGTTAGGAAAACCGCAAAGTGTTGACTGTAGGGTACTGTGGGGAAAGCCCGGCCACCTAGTAGGTATATCTCGGCAACCATACGACCGATTGAGACAAGTACTGTATTCTACTAATCGATTTCTTGAACTCTCCTCTTTCAAATGAGCTACAATTTTTATTATTTGCTGAAGCGGCAAGTTTAGAAAAGCTGAGGTGTCCGGGTTTACCCCAGAGTAGCCTATATTTCTTTTTATTTTCCAGTTGTCTCCTCCGCCGCCCGTGGGCTCTGCGTCGCCTCGTCTTCTGTCCGTGCCAACGCAGCAGCAGAAGCTGGAGTACGTGGAAGTGGATACGCCCCCGCCATCTGCGCGATTCACAGGTAACTACCACGGTACGTACATCACATACTAACTGTAATGCCGCGTTTATGTTGATAAGCCTTGTGTCTGGCCCCGATGTGGCCCCATTTGACCTCGTGAGAGGTCCTTAATAAACTCCTCAATTGTCTCATCACAGTGATCGGTGAACTAGTTGCGAAACCGACGCCAACATGGCATATGGAGGAGTTACACAACCAACGCCAACCATTGCCATGGTTACGCAACTTTCATATGTCGGTTGGCGTCACTTGCGCAACTCCTCCATATGTCGGTTGGCGTCAGTTGCGCATTCTAGTTGACCGCCATGACGAACCGATTAGGAGGAGTAATTAGACAATGCATAGGGGCCTACCATCCAACGGTGAAATGCAGCTGTAGCCCAATTCGTTTCGTGCCTGCGTATTGCAGGTCGGACGCCATCTCCCAACAGCAGCTGCTTCCCAGCTGCGCAGACAACAGGAGCAGCTGCAAGTGCGGTGATGATGGATGGGACTACTGGCCCTCAGTCCGCTTCTTCACCCAGACCAGGTCGGACCGGAGTCAGACACTACGCCGTCATTGACGAAAAGGCCACCAGAGCCGTAAAGGATATGATGGCGGAACGGGACAAGACACTGGAAAGGGAGAAGAAGTTTAAGAAGCAGAGCAAGTAGGGAATGGGGGTGAAGTCTGTGGCGACGGGAAAGAAATAAGTGTCGTTGAAATAAGGGCTGGAATAGAAAAGTGCCAAAAAAGATTATACTTGAGTGATTGATGAGCAGGTGGTAGTTACGGTAACACCTGCTAAAGTCATGTACTCCTAGAGCGCGCCCTCTAGGAGTACGTGCTAAAGTATAATCTATTTTGGCCATTTCCTACGCCGGACCTTATTTCAACGACACCTATTGTGGAGCCTTCCTGAAGGTGTGTCCTGGCTTGGGGTACTGTCTGGGTAAACTCGGCAATGGGGTAGCCCGGGCACCTATATTGTGACCTGGGGGGTAGGTACGTGGTAACTTGAGGCGCATTTCCGCCCCTGTTTTCCATTTACGCCCCAAAATTCAGCTGCCAGAGGCGCAAAATTTCTGTATGGTAGATATGAAGAGAAGAGGTCCCGGAAGGTGGCAGGCAAAGAGGTGAATGTGCCATATTGCGCCTCGGGTTTTTGTTGGCTACCTACCCCCTGGTGACGGACGGTTTTCTAGTCGAGAAGGAAAATTTGCCAGATCATGTGCCAGGGAATCGAACCCTGGACCTCTCGCGCTCCAGGCGAACGCCTTAACCATTTGGTTACACGCCCGGATGACCTCAGTCACACAATTTCCCCTTTTCCCGGCCAATCTAGGCCGGGTTTACCCCGCCTAAAACCGACCGGGTTTACCCCATGATACGCTACTTTTGTGTTGTATATGTACAGTATGATGTATGCATGTACAACAGTACGTACGTAGACGATTGTCTCTTTAGTCCGCTACGTTTTGGCCAGCGAGAGTTGTCTTTGGGTCATTGCCCGTTGCTGCGAAATTTTCACGTACTCCTACAGAATAGGAATACATAAATGAAACGCCGAGAAAAAAAATCCGTGAATGAGTTTTATTTTAGTTTTCGCAGCACGGGCAATTTCCTAGACCCAGAGACATCTCTTTCTGCATGGACTATAGCTATTCTGACTATAATAATAGTAGTACCGGGTGTTTCACGAAAGCTGTAACCTCTAAAATGCTTATAACTTCTGAACCAATGCACGAATTTCGACCAAATTTTTTTAATAGAAACTTGAACACATACCTGACAAGCATACAAAATTTCATTAACGTACGTGCACTATTAATGAGAAAACAAGCGACGCCTTTTCAGGTCCTATTTTTTCGATGTGCCCGCCATTGTTTTCCAGCACTTCTGCAGCCTTCTTCAAAACTCTGGATAAGACTTTTTTCAAGCACGTTCATAGGGATGGCGGCAATATTCCCTTTATGTTTTGGCATTGCATGCTGCAGAAGTCCGAATGGATGCTTGAATGGAGCGATCAGCACATTTTTTTCCTTATGGACTTCAAGAATTGAGCGCTTTTCACGCCATGGCCGATTTTGAAGCCCAATGTTTGAGGCTTCATAATTCTATTCCTACTTAAGACCCACCAATGAAATTTTTCATGCTTGTCTGGTATGTGTTCAAGTTTTTACTAAAAAAATTTTGCTAAAAATTTAAGCATTGGTTCAGAAGTTATAAGCATTTTAGAGGTTACAGCTTTCGTGAAACACCCGGTACATTGCTGAGGAACGAAACCGATGTACATACCCGCGGGTGCTTATGCATTCTTGCTTACCCCTGCTGCTCTGAAGGCAGAACTTGGTGTGTGTATTTTTATGTGTGCGAATTGCGAATCTGCTGTAGATAAGTACAGTAGGTCGTACTTTGTTTATTCTTGATAGGTAAGAGCATCACCCAGCAAGTTTATTCCTAGTTGTGGGAGTACTAAAAGTTATTGGACTTGTTTGTGATGCACATGAACTGCTAATTTGTGACCAATATGCGCTCTACTGCGTGCCTATGGCAGACTTTTTATCCCACGACGGCTGTTTCATAGACTTTTTCTTTTGTGGTCGAAATTATTATCTTTTGACCAAGTAATTATCGACGCAGTGGTTTGTTTTGTTGCACTTTTATTATATTTTCGATTGTGGTTTCGTGCGTTTGTGTCATGTGCCTTTATTGATATTGTGAGCGGATGTTGCCTCTGTTTTAGCTTGTGATTGCTTAGTCAAAACTCAAAGTACGAATTAATTCGCTATTGCTGTTCTGATGAAGAGCTAGCATGCACACAATGCGATATACACATTTGATACGTACGTAGTTCCCAGATGATACCTTGCAAATTTGACCAGGCAGGCATTATGTACATAGGGCTATAGGCTTACGTATCAATGTATAGGTATTTTATTGTTATTGTTCATAACTGAGTAGACGACAATATTATGATCGATTTCGATAGGGCATAGATGTACTGTACATAGGTAAGAAACGAAAATTTTAGTTTCAGCTTGAATTACCAGCTGTATTTACTGTTGTATCGGCCCATAGTTATGAAAGAATTCCCTATAAAGTAAATAACTAACTATAGAATCATGCGACGCGAATTACTAGCGACTGTCTTCATGCGAGTAGAGGGCGCTTCACTTTTACAAAGTTGTATCGGAAGTCGGCAGTTGTTTCGCGTTTGGAGTTGCCGGCCCAGTGAAAATGTTTGCCATCGACAAAAGCAAAGCTGGTAAGCCTCGATCGCTCCTAGAAAAGGGTTGTGCGTTAGTAGCGCTCGATATAGGATATATGTGATGAAATAATTATATTTGTCGTTTAGAGTCATCTTTTTTTACCGATGAGTGCTGGTGCAGGAAAGTCGGTGTTTGCTTTTGCTTGCAGAAGCCATAGCTTGTCGATTCGTGCGAAAGAAGTGGCAAGATTATGTGGGGCAAAACCGCACAGAAAACTGCTTACAATTTTTATCAGGTATTGTACCTGCTTTAGATTTATACTAAGTAGATGATGGGGTAGTCCGGTTTTCTCCCACGGTACCCAACTCTAGAACGGTTGGATAGAACAGGAAAAGCTACGCGGAGGTTCGTGAGTGATTTCGCTTTGTTCATCTTTACTCCATGTCAATAAATGGTAAGCACAAAATGCTGGAAATGATAAGCTTTGAGTACACCACAGGTGCATTGCATAGAAGAGAAGATAAGAAGAGAGTACAGTTTTGTTCAACATTCAGCATTGACTTCACAAGACAGCACCAATCATGTACACACACCACACGACCGGAAGTACGGTACGTACATAGCTGCATGGTGTTCAAAGAAAGATTGCAAAGTTTTGCGTGAGGTATTCTTGTGCAGACAGTGGCTCGAAATGAACCGTGATTTGTGAAAAGTATGCAATAAGCAAAGCTTCTCTTGTCTTTTTCATGCATTACCCAACCTGCGATATCTCCAGGGGAAGAGAATGGTTTTGAACGCTTTGCGAAATTCCACATTGAACTGAAAACAAATAATCGACTGCGATATATTCTTTCTTACTGCCCTAAATAAGTGGGAATTCAAGTAAAACTTACAGTACCGTTGTGTAAATTATTGGATTCATGAAGCTATTCATGTATCCCAGCCATGTGGTGAGGAAGAATGGCAGAAAGCCCACTTGGCAAGACGGAGCATTCAGCTTCATACAGATTGCGTTCTGGATGTTCAAAGTGAAGAAGGGAACCCAGCAGAGAAGGAACACGCCTAAAAAATTTGAACCCCGTCGTGACCTCTCAAGTTACGGTAGCGTTGGTGGTACCAAAATAATAATTGGGATTAGAGGGGCAGAATGGAGCACACAGTGTAAATAAACAGGGCATCGCTGAATAATATTCTGTCCTTTTTTTTTGTTTTTTTCAAAAATCCTTTGTAAAGGATATACTTTACAACAGTTTTAACGAAACTTTTATAAAGGTTTTTACGAAACATTTATATAGAATATCCTTCGTTTTTACGAAACCTTTATAAAGGATATCCTTTGCAAAGGTTTTTACGAAACCTTTATAAGGTTTTTACGAAAGGATATCCTTTACAAAGGTTTTTTGAAAAAAACCAATAAAAAGGACCGAATATGAGTAGGGGTATTCCCTGTTTCGTTTACACTGTGTGCTCCGATTCTTCCCCAAAACCCCAACTACAGTATATATATATATATTTTTGCCCTTACCTACGACGATCGCCAATGTTTTCGTCGCTTTTTTCTCCTTCCGCTGACTTTTCATCAGTCGTCGCTTGATGCTGCGAGTTCGACTGTCCCTCGCCTTTTTGACCACGAAATTCAGCTGACCCCCTGCTCCCCCGTTTCGCTCCAGCAAGCTCCTTTTCTTGCGCTGCACCAATTCCATCATATTGCGTCGCAGTGCGCGAAGACGTTCTGGCGCCCCGGGTGAAGCTGCTGCAGCTTCATTCAGCTCCCCAGATCCTGCAGAATCACATTTTTCTGTAGCCTCCAGCTGTGCGTTAAGAGATGGAGCAGTTCCACCTGCAGTGATGCAGCTCTCCATCTGCAGAGCATCCCCTGCTCCTTCAACCACTACAACCACCAATTGTTCTTCCTCATCTAGCTCAGCGTCTAGTTTTTTGCTCAGTTCTGTTGCAGCAGCACCAGTTGAGGATGTGGATATGTTTCTTGAGAAAGCTGCTGCTCCACCACCAGCTGTGCAATGTACTGCAGGTGGTTGCAATGAACTCCAAGTCCTCTGGTTCGCCTGCTTCTTCCATATCGGGGACATGGAACTGGTAGAAACAGGAGCTGCAGTGTTTTGCAACATATTTTTTACTGTTGCACCGAGTTGCGCTTTTCGTTGCAGTGCGTTAGCAAGAACTACGGGAGAATTGTAGTTGAAGTTTCCTTCGGATTTCGGCGTAAAATAGACGGAGCCTGCCTGATGCAAATTCGATGCGGGTGCGTTGGAACTGACGTCACTCATGACGTCATCGTGTCTCGGCATCGACGAAGAGGAGGTATTCGGTGGCGCTCCGCAGTTATTCGTTGATTGGCTACCGGCGAGCGGAGCTGTCCAATCAGCACCCGCTTGGATAATTTCCAGAAAATCCTCGTCATCGTCGACAAAACTTAGGTTTTCCACCAGGTGACGAGGCGAATAGCTTTGCCGCGTCGCCGTCGTGTTATTATTGGCCAGCGAATTTGAAACGGTCCAATCAGCGCTTTTCCTGCAGCTGTCGTCGTCGTCGTCACCGTTTTCCGCTCCTACCCTAGTAGGCTTCTTGATACCCTCGACGCATGCCACCATAGATTTGCGGGGATGCGTGCGGCGCTCCGTGCGGGCCGCCGCCGCGGGGCGTGGGCCGGGGGCGCGCGGCCGCCCCCCCCGGGCGCGCGCCGCGCGCCCCGGCGCGCCGCCGGGCCCGGCCCCCCGAGTCCCAGAAGGGGGGGGGGGGGGGGGGGCGCGGGAGGGGAGGAGGGGGGCAGATAGATGGGGGATTAGAGTAGTGTGCGTACACTACGTAACTTATACCCATTCAGGTATCGAGCAGTTACCCGTCCGATCAAGTACAGCAAGACGGCGCACAACTTTCGCCGGGTCTTTTGGTTGCTGGGCGGCGTGTGGCTGGTCAGCCTGATCACCGGCTCGCCGATTCTCGGTCTGAATCAGACGGAGGATCGCGTTCCGGACCAGTGCCGATTCTACAACGGCGACTACCTCCTCGCGTCATCGATCATCTCCTTCGGCATTCCTCTCCTCTTCATCCTGTTCGTCTACTCGCAGATTTTCGTCGCCATTCGGCGTCGCGAACAGCAGTCGAGGCAACGAAAACGAGGCCCGCATCATCATCAGCAGCAGCAGCAGCATATGCAAGCTCCGGCCAAAACTTTGGAGTCGTTGGATCAGGTCGCAGGCAAAGAAGGAACGGAAGTCGGCGACGAACAAGCAGCGACGTCATCGGGTGTCGCGGGAAGCAGTAGCGGAAGCGGCGGAGCCACGACTATTCAAAGGCCAAAACTGCTCGAACAATCGACGGTGAATGTGATGGCGACAACCTTTAGCAGTAATGGGTTAAAGCCGCAGAAAGAGCAGTTTGTGGACGCGATTTCTGCCGACAGTAGAGACGAGAGTTCTTATGAGGAGGAAACTGAAGGAGAGGAAGAAGATGAAGAAGTAGATGAGCATCAAGCGGGTGGCAGCACCTATACCGGAAGTATTCTGCCTCTCACAACCATATCATCGTCTACGGGGACCACGCTAACGGTTAACCCGGCTAAGGGTTATACGAAAGGGATGCCGAGACGCCTATCCGCTTGCGAACAGTTGCTAAGGAGAGCTTTGTTTCACGGCAAAACGTCATCGCTGACTAACGTGGGGAAGCGAATGTCCATTTGCTCCTTTTCGCATCCACGCAAATCTATGGTGGCATGCGTCGAGGGTATCAAGAAGCCTACTGGGGTAGGAGCGGAAAACGGTGACGACGACGACGACAGCTGCAGGAAAAGCGCTGATTGGACCGTTTCAAATTCGCTGGCCAATAATAACACGACGGCGACGCGGCAAAGCTATTCGCCTCGTCACCTGGTGGAAAACCTAAGTTTTGTCGACGATGACGAGGATTTTCTGGAAATTATCCAAGCGGGTGCTGATTGGACAGCTCCGCTCGCCGGTAGCCAATCAACGAATACCTGCGGAGCGCCGACCGCCTCCTCTTCGTCAATGCCGAGACACGATGACGTCATGAGTGACGTCAGTTCCAACGCACCCGCATCGAATTTGCATCAGGCAGGCTCCGTCTATTTTACGCCGAAATCCGAAGGAAACTTCAACTACAATTCTCCCGTAGTTCTTGCTAACGCACTGCAACGAAAAGCGCAACTCGGTGCAACAGTAAAAAATATGTTGCAAAACACTACAGCTCCTGTTTCTAGTACGAGTTCCATGTCCCCGATATGGAAGAAGCAGGCGAACCAGAGGACTTGGAGTTCATTGCAACCACCTGCAGTACATTGCACAGCTGGTGGTGGAGCAGCAGCTTTCTCAAGAAACATATCCACATCCTCAACTGGTGCTGCTGCAACAGAACTGAGCAAAAAACTAGACGCTGAGCTAGATGAGGAAGAACAATTGGTGGTTGTAGTGGTTGAAGGAGCAGGGGATGCTCTGCAGATGGAGAGCTGCAGTGCAATTGCAGGTAGCACTGCTCCATCTCTTAACGCACAGCTGGAGGCTACAGAAAAATGTGATTCTGCAGGATCTGAGGAGCTGAATGAAGCGGCAGCAGCTTCACCCGGGGCGCCAGAACGTCTTCGCGCACTGCGACGCAATATGATGGAATTGGTGCAGCGCAAGAAAAGGAGCTTGCTGGAGCGAAACGGGGGAGCAGGGGGTCAGCTGAATTTCGTGGTCAAAAAGGCGAGGGACAGTCGAACTCGCAGCATCAAGCGACGACTGATGAAAAGTCAGCGGAAGGAGAAAAAAGCGACGAAAACATTGGCGATCGTCGTTGGTAAGGGCAAAAATATATATATATACTGTAGTTGGGGTTTAGGGGAAGAATGGAGCACACAGTGTAAACGAAACAGGGAATCCCTGACTCATATTCGGTCCTTTTTATTGGTTTTTTTCAAAAAACCTTTGTAAAGGATATCCTTTCGTAAAAACCTTATAAAGGTTTCGTAAAAACCTTTGCAAAGGATATCCTTTATAAAGGTTTCGTAAAAACGAAGGATATTCTTTATAAAGGTTTCGTAAAAACCTTTATAAAAGTTTCGTTAAAACTGTTGTAAAGGATATCCTTTACAAAGGTTTTTTGAAAAAAACCAATAAAAAGGACCGAATATGAGTCAGGGATGCCCTGTTTCATTTACACTGTGTGCTCCATTCTGCCCCTCTAATCCCAATTATTATTTTTGGTACCACCAACGCTACCGTAACTTGAGAGGTCACGGCGGGGTTCAAATTTTTTAGGCGTGTTCCTTCTCTGCTGGGTTCCCTTCTTCACTTTGAACATCCAGAACGCAATCTGTATGAAGCTGAATGCTCCGTCTTGCCAAGTGGGCTTTCTGCCATTCTTCCTCACCACATGGCTGGGATACATGAATAGCTTCATGAATCCAATAAATTACACAACGGTACTGTAAGTTTTACTTGAATTCCCACTTATTTAGGGCAGTAAGAAAGAATATATCGCAGTCGATTATTTGTTTTCAGTTCAATGTGGAATTTCGCAAAGCGTTCAAAACCATTCTCTTCCCCTGGAGATATCGCAGGTTGGGTAATGCATGAAAAAGACAAGCTTTGCTTATTGCATACTTTTCACAAATCACGGTTATTTCGAGCCACTGTCTGCACAAGAATACCTCACGCAAAACTTTGCAATCTTTCTTTGAACACCATGCAGCTATGTACGTACCGTACTTCCGGTGTGTGGTGTGTGTAATGATTGGTGCTGTCTTGTGAAGTCAATGCTGAATGTTGAACAAAACTGTACTCTCTTCTTATCTTCTCTTCTATGCAATGCACCTGTGGTGTACTCAAAGCTTATCATTTCCAGCATTTTGTGCTTACCATTTATTGACATGGAGTAAAGATGAACAAAGCGAAATCACTCACGAACCTCCGCGTACTTTCCTGTTCTATCCAACGTTTAGGTTGGTACGTGGGAGAAAACCGGACTACCCATCATCTACTTAGTATAAATCTAAAGCAGGTACAATCCTGATAAAAATGTAAGCATTTTCTGTGTTGCCCCACATAATCTTGCCACTTCTTTCGCACGAATCGACAAGCTATGGCTTCTGCAAGCAAAAGCAAACACCGACTTCCTGCACCAGCACTCATCGGTAAAAAGAGACTCTCACAATAATAACATATACTATATACTAACCCTAAACACACCTCCAAACACCTCACCAACAAAACCCCATACACTTAAAACTCCTAACATCCAACTATATTTCTTATAAATCTCATACTATCATACAACATAAATAACTCACAACTAAAATTCTCTTTCATCACTCCTACAAACACATATCTCCATAACAAAACAAAAAATCTATACAATTACTATACCTTCATCCAACATAACTACTTTAAATTATCATCACTCCCAAAAACAATAAATCACTACAACACAACTAAAAACAACCCACAATACAATAACACAACACACACAAACACAAAAAAAAAAAAAAACCCCACCAAAAAAACACAAAAAAAAACTAAAAAAAAACCCAACACGAGTACATTTGTCAATTATCATGGCAACAAACAGTCCAATAACTTAGACTCCCACAACTAGAAAAACCACCTCTATAAAAACAAATCACTCTTCTTTCTACAGCAGATCCAATTCACCATAAAAAACACACACAAGTTCTTAAAAACAAAAAAACACCCTATACCACAATCCCAACTACCTAAACTATACCACAACTAATACAAAATATAAAACAACACACAACAACAAAAAACATCTTAATAAATAACCAAACACCAAAACCAAAACCACAACAAAAAAAAACAACACACAGACCTAACAACAAAACATAAAGAAACCGCCATCCCTAACATACTTAAAAAAAGTCTCCAATTTTAAAACTGCAAATGCAAAACAAGGCGGAATAAAAAATAGGACCAAAAGCCCCATATACATTAATAAATTTTTATCTATTTTTAAGTTTTATTAAAAAAATCGAAATCTATGGTTCAAATTATACATAATAACAACCTAAAAACATTACATTTCTCAGAAATTGGAAAACTAAATCAAACTTTCTAAATATCTTATAATACAAAGAATGAAATGGGCTAAAGAGACTCAGTAGTATCTTCTTAATAACAAAAAACACAGGGGTAAAGGTCGTTTCGAAGCTAGCGGATTTGTACTAGTACGCGTAACCAAAAAGCGTTGTAGAGCAAGTACCAGTCGATTCCCAATGATCTCAAATTCCTTTACTAAACTACGTACAAGTATAGTATTTTTATTGTTCATAACTATAACGACAATATTATATCGATTTCATAGGCATAGATGTACTGTACATAGTAAAAACGAAAATTTTATTTCACTTAATTACCAGCTTATTTACTTTTATCGGCCCATAGTTATGAAAGAATTCCCTATAAAGTAAATAACTAACTATAAATCATGCGACGCAATTACTAGCGACTGTTCATGCGGTAGAGGGCTTCACTTTCAAAGTTGTATCGGAAGTCGGCAGTTTTTCGCGTTTGGAGTTGCCGGCCCAGTGAAAATGTTTCCATCGACAAAAGCAAAGCTGGTAAGCCTCGATCGCTCCTAGAAAAGGGTTTGCGTATACGCTCGATATAGGATATATGTATGAAATAATTATATTTGTCGTTTAGAGTCATCTTTTTTTACCGATGAGTGTGGTGCAGGAAAGTCGGTGTTTGCTTTTGCTTGCAGAAGCCATAGCTTGTCGATTGTGCGAAAGAAGTGGAAGATTATTGGGGAAAACCGCACAGAAAACTGCTTACAATTTTTATCAGGTATTGTACCTGCTTTAGATTTATACTAAGTAGATGATGGGGTAGTCCGGTTTCTCCACGGTACCCAACTCTAGAACGGTTGGATAGAAAGGAAAAGCTAGCGGAGGTTGTGAGTGATTTCGCTTTGTTCATCTTTACTCCATGTCAATAAATGGTAAGCACAAAATGCTGGAAATGATAACTTTGAGTACACCACAGGTGCATTGCATAGAAGAGAAGATAAGAAGAGAGTACAGTTTTGTTCAACATTCAGCATTGACTTCACAAGACAGCACCAATCATGTACACACACCACACGACCGGAAGTACGGTACGTACATAGCTGCATGGTGTTCAAAGAAAGATTGCAAAGTTTTGCGTGAGGTATTCTTGTGCAGACAGTGGCTCGAAATGAACCGTGATTTGTGAAAAGTATGCAATAAGCAAAGCTTCTCTTGTCTTTTTCATGCATTACCCAACCTGCGATATCTCCAGGGGAAGAGAATGGTTTTGAACGCTTTGCGAAATTCCACATTGAACTGAAAACAAATAATCGACTGCGATATATTCTTTCTTACTGCCCTAAATAAGTGGGAATTCAAGTAAAACTTACAGTACCGTTGTGTAAATTATTGGATTCATGAAGCTATTCATGTATCCCAGCCATGTGGTGAGGAAGAATGGCAGAAAGCCCACTTGGCAAGACGGAGCATTCAGCTTCATACAGATTGCGTTCTGGATGTTCAAAGTGAAGAAGGGAACCCAGCAGAGAAGGAACACGCCTAAAAAATTTGAACCCCGCCGTGACCTCTCAAGTTACGGTAGCGTTGGTGGTACCAAAAATAATAATTGGGATTAGAGGGGCAGAATGGAGCACACAGTGTAAATGAAACAGGGCATCCCTGACTCATATTCGGTCCTTTTTATTGGTTTTTTTCAAAAAACCTTTGTAAAGGATATCCTTTACAACAGTTTTAACGAAACTTTTATAAAGGTTTTTACGAAACCTTTATAAAGAATATCCTTCGTTTTTACGAAACCTTTATAAAGGATATCCTTTGCAAAGGTTTTTACGAAACCTTTATAAGGTTTTTACGAAAGGATATCCTTTACAAAGGTTTTTTGAAAAAAACCAATAAAAAGGACCGAATATGAGTCAGGGATTCCCTGTTTCGTTTACACTGTGTGCTCCATTCTTCCCCTAAACCCCAACTACAGTATATATATATATATTTTTGCCCTTACCAACGACGATCGCCAATGTTTTCGTCGCTTTTTTCTCCTTCCGCTGACTTTTCATCAGTCGTCGCTTGATGCTGCGAGTTCGACTGTCCCTGGCCTTTTTGACCACGAAATTCAGCTGACCCCCTGCTCCCCCGTTTCGCTCCAGCAAGCTCCTTTTCTTGCGCTGCACCAATTCCATCATATTGCGTCGCAGTGCGCGAAGACGTTCTGGCGCCCCGGGTGAAGCTGCTGCAGCTTCATTCAGCTCCCCAGATCCTGCAGAATCACATTTTTCTGTAGCCTCCAGCTGTGCGTTAAGAGATGGAGCAGTTCCACCTGCAGTGATGCAGCTCTCCATCTGCAGAGCATCCCCTGCTCCTTCAACCACTACAACCACCAATTGTTCTTCCTCATCTAGCTCAGCGTCTAGTTTTTTGCTCAGTTCTGTTGCAGCAGCACCAGTTGAGGATGTGGATATGTTTCTTGAGAAAGCTGCTGCTCCACCACCAGCTGTGCAATGTACTGCAGGTGGTTGCAATGAACTCCAAGTCCTCTGGTTCGCCTGCTTCTTCCATATCGGGGACATGGAACTGGTAGAAACAGGAGCTGCAGTGTTTTGCAACATATTTTTTACTGTTGCACCGAGTTGCGCTTTTCGTTGCAGTGCGTTAGCAAGAACTACGGGAGAATTGTAGTTGAAGTTTCCTTCGGATTTCGGCGTAAAATAGACGGAGCCTGCCTGATGCAAATTCGATGCGGGTGCGTTGGAACTGACGTCACTCATGACGTCATCGTGTCTCGGCATCGACGAAGAGGAGGTATTCGTTGGCGCTCCGCAGTTATTCGTTGATTGGCTACCGGCGAGCGGAGCTGTCCAATCAGCACCCGCTTGGATAATTTCCAGAAAATCCTCGTCATCGTCGACAAAACTTAGGTTTTCCACCAGGTGACGAGGCGAATAGCTTTGCCGCGTCTCCGTCGTGTTATTGTTGACCAGCGAATATGAAACGGTCCAATCAGGGCTTTTCTTGCTGGTATCATCGTCGTCAACGTTTTCCGCTCCTACCCCAGTAGGCTTCTTGATACCCTCGACGCATGCCACCATAGATTTGCGCGGATGCGAAAAAGAGCAAATGGACATCCGCTTCCCCACGTTAGTCAGCGATGACGTTTTGCCGTGAAACAAAGCTCTCCGTAGCAACTGTTCGCAAGCGGATAGGCGTCTCGGCATCCCTTTCGTATAACCCTTCGCCGGGTTAACCGTTAGCGTGGTCCCCGTAGACGATGATATGGTTGTGAGAGGCAGAATACTTCCGGTATAGGTGCTGCCACGCGCTTGATGCTCATCTGCTTCTTCATCTTCTTCCTCTCCTTCAGTTTCCTCCTCATAAGAACTCTCGTCTCTACTGTCGGCAGAAATCGCGTCCACAAACTGCTCTTTCTGCGGCTTTAACCCATTACTGCTAAAGGTGGTCGCCATCACATTCACCGTCGATTGTTCGAGCAGTTTTGGCCTTTGAAGAGTCGTGGCACCGCCGCTTCCACTACTGCTCCCCGCGGGCCCCGATGACGTCGCTGCTTGTTCGTCGCCAACTTCTGTTCCTTCTTTGCCTGCGACCTGATCGAACGACTCCAAAGTTTTGGCCGGAGCTTGCATATGCTGCTGCTGTTGATGATGATGATGATGATGCGGGCCTCGTTTTCGTTGTCTCGACTGCTGCTCTCGACGCCGAATGGCGATAAAAATCTGCGAGTAGACGAACAGGATGAAGAGGAGAGGAATACCGAACGAGATGATCGATGACGCGAGGAGGTAGTCGCCGTTGTAGAATCTGCACTGGTCCGGAACGCGATCCTCCGTCTGATTCAGACCGAGAATCGGCGAGCCGGTGATCAGGCTGACCAGCCACACGCCACCCAGCAACCAAAAGACTCGGCGAAAGTTGTGCGCCGTCTTGCTGTACTTGATCGGACGGGTAACTGCTCGATACCTGAATGGGTATAAGTTACGTACGTAGTACGGTAACCGAAATGAGACAGGTCAATCAGCTTCAACACGCAAGACCTACGTGTGTACGAGCTCGGTACGAGAAAATTTCCCAGCTAAGGCCTAAGCCTCTGACCACTAAAACCATTGTCCGCCCATTGCCAAGCTGTCCATTGCTTATGTCCATTGCTAATCCTATGCCTAAGTGTTTGTCCATTGCTAAGCGTAACCCTAAGTATGTCCGTTCATTGCAAAGTAAGCCTCGCCTGCGCATGTCCGTCCATTCATTGCTAGCCAAAGCCTAGCCTGCAGTATGTCCATTGCTAAACCTAAGTCTGAGCCTATACCCATTGCTAAGCCTAAGCCTATTGCTAAGCCTAAGCCTATGTCCTTTGCTAAGCCAAAGCCTATGTCCTTTGCTAAACCTAAGCCTAAGTCCATTGCTAAGCCTAAGCCTATTTCCATTTCTAAGCCTAAGCCTAAGTCCATTGCTAAGCCTAAGCCTATGTCCTTTGCTAAGCCTAAGCCTATATCCATTGCTAAGCCTAAGCCTAAGTCCATTGCTACGCCTAAGCCTAAGTCCATTGCTAAGCCTAAGCCTATGTCCATTGCTAAGCCTAAACCTTAGTCCATTGCTAAGCCTAAGCCAATGTCCTTTGCTAAGCCTAAGCCTAAGTCCATTGCTAAGCCTAAGCCTATAAGTCCATTGCTAAGCCTAAGCCAATGTCCATTGCTAAGCCTAAGCCTAAGCCTATGTCCTTTGCTAAGCCTAAGCCTAAGTCCATTGCTAAGCCTAAGCCTATGTCCATTGCTAAGCCTAAGCCTATGTCCATTGCTAAGCCTAAGCCTAAGTCCATTGTTAAGCCTAAGCCTAAGCCTATGTATGTCCATTGCTAAGCCTAAGCCTAAGTCCATTGCTAAGCCTAAGCCTTAGTCCATTGCTAAGCCTAAGCCTATGTCCATTGCTAAGCCTAAGCCTAAGTCCATTGCTAAGCCTAAGCCTATGTCCATTGCTAAGCCTAAGCCTTAGTCCATTGCCAAGCCTAAGCCAATGTCCTTTGCTAAGCCTAAGCCTATATCCTTTGCTAAGCCTAAGCCTAAGTCCATTGCTAAGCCTAAGCCTATAAGTCCATTGCTAAGCCTAAGCCTAAGCCTATGTCCATTGCTAAGCCTAAGCCTAAGTCCATTGCTATGCCTAAGCCTATAAGTCCATTGCTAAGCCTAAGCCAATGTCCATTGCTAAGCCTAAGCCTAAGCCTATGTCCATTGCTACGCCTAAGCCTATGTCCATTGCTAAACCTAAGCCTCAGTCCATTGCTAAGCCAAAGCCTATGTCCTTTGCTAAGCCTAAGCCTAAGTCCATTGCTAAGCCTAAGCCTATGTCCATTGCTGAGCCTAAGCCTATGTCCTTTGCTAAGCCTAAGCCTATGTCCTTTGCTAAGCCTAAGCCTATGTCCATTGCTAAGCCTAAGCCAATGTCCTTTGCTAAGCCTAAGCCTAAGCCTATGTCCTTTGCTAAGCCTATGTCCATTGCTAAGCCTAAGCCTAAGTCCATTGCTAAGCCTAAGCCTAAGCCTATGTCCTTTGCTAAGCCAAAGCCAATGTCCTTTGCTAAGCCTAAGCCTAAGTCCATTGCTAAGCCTAAGCCTATTTCCTTTGCTAAGCCTAAGCCTATGTCCTTTGCTAAGCCTAAGCCTATGTCCATTGCTAAGCCTAACCCTAAGCCTAAGTCCATTGCTAAGCCTAAGCCTATGTCCATTGCTATGCCTAAACCTTAGTCCATTGCTAAGCCTAAGCCTATTTCCTTTGCTAAGCCTAAGTCTATGTCCTTTGCTAAGCCTAAGCCTATGTCCATTGCTACGCCTCAGCCCAAGCCTTTGGTATGTCCATTAACTAATATTCTGAAATTGAAAACTCATGCATTGAAAACAAAAACTCATACTTTGCACTTACAGTACCTATCAAAAGACTACGTTATATACTTATACCCTACCTCATCCTCATGCTTTACATACGTGTACCTATCGAAGCTGATCACAGTCAAGGTAAGTATGGACGCAGTGCTGCATGTGACATCGGTGGCGCAGTAAGCATCACAGAGCCAGTCACCGAGTTTCCAGACGCTCTGATTCACTTCGATGTAGACGGCGAATGGCATGACAAAGACGGCCACCATACAATCCGCCACTGCCAGGCCCAAAATTAGACAGTTGATGGCCGAATGCAAGCTCTTCACCCTGATCACACTGATTATCACCATCATGTTGCCACAGATTGTCATAAGCGGAATAATCAATAATCCCAGGGCGGTATACGCCAACTGATGTTGAGCAATACTTATCGATTGATTCGTTCCTCTTCCAGAAGAATTATTGATAGATGCCGTCGCGTTCATTTCGTCGCTGTTTCTGGAAGAAAGTGTGAATAAACCTTGTGATTACCACCATTTCAGCGCGTTACCGAATTCCGTTAAAAAATGTCTTTTTAGCTAAAAAGTAATAATAATGTTTACAATTATTATTATTACATTACTAGCTCGCAGACTTACACGACGATTGCAAAACCTGAGTATGATCTTAACTTTTTACAAATCGTCGAATAAATAAGTCGAGAAGGAACATTTGCTGAGAAAGAATAAGGCAAATTGGGGTCCTTAAAACGAACTGAAAAGGTGGATTTCACCAGGTTTAAATAATCCTGATATTCTTCCGATGAAGTAAGATTCAGGGTAGCGGTTGATATTTGGGCGGAGTTTGTATGATGTTTAACTACCATCGACGCCAGGTAGGCTGGTGACGTGAGTACGGTATTCATTAGTACGCCTGAAAAAAGCGCGCTTTATTGTAGCAACATTTTAACATGCTACCATTGCTTTCAGCATTGATTGCCTTGGCGTCAAAGTGACCTATTTTGTGAAAGCAAGTAGTAGACAAGACAGGTACAGTACCGGTATTAGTCTGCTCTGTAGTCGAACTGCATTGTGCGAACGTAGGGAACGTAACGTACTATGGCGGACAAATAATTTTGATGGGGGAAAAAATGCCAAATAGTCTATACGTATGTACATTGTACAACGCCGATAGAAATTAAAGCATGCGGCAAATGAAACCTCCGCTAACGTGTATACAATCTACGAACCTTCTAGGCCTATGTTATATAGGGCCATGAGAATATGAATGAACACATGACAGAGTCCATGAACGATTGTGTTTCCTCATGCTTCAAACTAATTACCAGTCTCATACAGTTCTTCACTTGTCGAGCTCTATGTACGTCCAGTCAATTACACACATTGGAAGAAAAGCATCTTCTTAAGGTTCTTGCTTCTTTTCTTCCCAAAATGTCTGTCTGCTCAACAAGAACAAGACCGTACGACCAACGGAAATAATTGAATTCACAGCGATGAAAATTGGTGCAACACGTACGTACAGTAGGATTCATACATTTTTCGTACAAATTCAAAACGACACACACATTTTAACGGGAAGTGTCGATTGCATAGCCCTTGAAACGATGCGTCACAAAAAGCTGACGTGCAGAATCGGAAAAGCCTTTTTTGTCTCAGGTGTCTCGTCGCAGCATTAATTTTTCTGAGAATTGACAGCACGCAGCGCATGAAAAATTAGCGCATTTTTATGGGCCGTATGCCACATCAAACCAATCATCTGTCAATAAGCAATACAGTAGCACTGGGGCAGAATGCCTAATTTTACCCGGAAAGGCAGGCAAAGTGAGGATGCTATAGCTGTGCTAGTGGTTGTGGACAAACGTGCAAAAATCATGCGTTTCAAGCAAAACGGAGCAAAGAAGTTTTACAAAGGATACTACATAAGCGGGCTAAAGATGATGATTATTATTTCAGCTCACTAAAGAAATTGTCGTCCATGTTGTAATTTTTGATCAATGGCGAAGGAACATTATGCGTCACTGTTTCAAATCAGCAGATAACAACTACAGTAGAATCGTTGAATAGGGGCAAGCGCATAATATCCGTTCACGATTGAAGTGAAAGGGATCGGATCATTTCCCACGTGTAGGCAGGCGTAGGGTGTGCTACATACGGTAGGCAAGTTTCTCAATTTTTTTTGAACAGGACGAGATGACCGAGCTTAGCTTTGACATGATGAATAAATACATACCGGTATATGGAAAGGGTAGCTGTAAGTTGAGAAGTCAATAGTGCAAGACATAGGCTACGTACTTATGTTATGTACGTTACACACAGTGAACTGAACTGAACTGAGCTACAGTAGCAGGCAAGCGCGTGTGCTATTCATTCACGTTGACCGAGCGTAAAAAAAAAGTCAGGCTCGTTCGTGGTGTATAGTGGTGGACAGCTCTGCGGCTGTAGTTAACCCAATTTGCATCCTTTTCCACGGATTTTGGCCTCTTATCGTACAGGATGTGTATGGCCACAGGCGACATGGCTCAATAATACTGTTAGTTAGCCCACTGATTGGCTTGTCAGGATGGAACAGGAATCAAATTTCGCGCAACTGCTGCACAGATTTCTGGCGTGCGACAAAAAGGCAACAAAAAGTATGTACAGTATGTAGGGAGAAAATTTTGCCCATGCCATGCCACACACGTCAATGTTGATGCCACAATAAGCCAGAACTTGCTGGATTAACTACGCTGACTACGTACATACACGTCGCATTATGTACATACTGTATTGTATTGTGTACGTACGTACAGTAATCGTATGTGCATACGTTCCATGTTCCATGTAAACTTCACTACAGTAACAAAAGGCACAATGTGTATTGTACCATGAAAGTACAGTACAAGCTCATTGTAACGCAGGATGGATGTCCATGCGTGGCTGAAACAGATGTTACGTGCACTCTATTAGTCTATTGTACATGTACATATTGAGATGCGACGACAAGACAGAAGGCCTGCGAAAAAAATGGGAAGGCAAGTGCGAGCTCATACAAAATGTGCAAGTGCATGCACCGGATACAAAAAAGGAAAGACGGTACCGTGCAAAGATTGAACAATGGTGACGAGAAGCAGAAATTGGGTCGTGCCCAATAGAAAATGAGTGAACGCTATGCAGTTAGTTAGCTGACAAAACGTATTTGTATTCGCAGATACTAACGCATTCACGGGTCACATCGATCATATGTACGTATTACGTACATCATGCTGTCATATCGAAAACGACATCCGCCCACGAACAAACTCATATGTACACGATGCCACTTCTCAATCAAAATTTTTAGCCACCGGAAAAAACAGGCATCCGCGCATCAAGGAAATCAGATCAAAACGACACAGCCATGTTCAGATTCTGCACTGATGACACTCCAAGGAGCTATCGAAGGAGAAGGAAGAACTTTATTCGGCATATGCAATACGTGATCAAATTCATCGAAATAAAAACTGTTCCCTGTTTGAGTCACACAATGTGAACAGGGTTTTGCGTTTCATACTGTACAGTGTAGGCTACCTGTACATTACAAGGTGGTACGACGCATACGTACGAATGTAGTTTGCGATATATTACGATCTCCAATTTCTCACAAAATTTGAAAATTGATCTTGTACTTAGGTACTTGTATAGAGCGATAGAATATGGCCTTTCTTCGGAATTTGGATAGAGAACTTTCAAAAATTTGACGACCCTCAACATTTTCCTCTCGCAGTAAAGAGCTGTCTGACTATACTGTATATCCTGAGAGCCTACGACTACTGTATGTTTGTACGATATTACTACACGTATGGGGATGGTGTAGTATTGCATTGGAACTCGAAGCTCAATTATGCTTTTTGTGGGGCGCCATAGGCAGCAGGAAAACTCTGTTGCTCTTTCTCTTTTCACTGCATCATTAGTGAGTGTTTCCGATCAAGAAGTCTCTAGAGGAATTACCGACACATCATACGCGAAACGCGAAAAAAACAAAAAGCGAATAAGTCAAGCATTCGCCCCAGCTAGCTTCCGTGTTTCTGCGAAACAAAAACATAGCGAAAAAGCATTCGACAAAAAAACGCCTAATGGCATCTTCAAGCGTTTTTACAGTACTAATAGCATCTTCAAGCTACATACATAGTAGTCATGTACGTACGGGGGCGTACACCCTATGGCCTCATCTCATCATAATCACTTGTCAATATCTATGTACTATAACAAGTTGAATACCAAAATTGCACGTTAACAAAAATTTTTTATTGGTCTCTGGCCAGTATGTCGAAATTCTGGCCTGATGGGACATCATTACTACATACACCAGGGAAAAAGCAGTAAAATCCGAAAAAAGCTCGGAAGCTTGTCCGTCTTTGTAGAGTTGAATTTAGTCACGCGATTTGCCCATGGATTTCGAATTCTTCCCCGCAACTTGGTACGAGGTAGTGGGGTTCACGGTACTTTGAAATTTTTCAAGTAAAAAGTAATTACTTTTTGGATGAGCAATATCCAGTAGTAAATAGTAAATATTGGTATTGGCAGTGTGGAATTGCCAGTAAAAAATAATTCTTTGCAAGGAACCAGTAAAGTAAAAAAAATGCAAAGGTAAGAGTACTTACGGCAATGAATTCTTGCCAGTAAGCCAGTAAAAGTACCGGTAATTTACTGCTGACCCCCACTAGACGTTACGAGGCCATTTCTCACACATACCGAGTGTACGTACGTACATACCTAAGCAGGAGGAAAAAGGCACAAATAGTAAAAATACGCACAACAATAAAAAAGTTGTCCTTTGAACGGGCTTACCGCATTTTCTGTTGCTCGAATACACATACAGTATGCCTACGTACATACTATGCGTATGGACTGATATCCTGAACAATGGATGGCCTAAGCATTTTTACATGACAATGCTCACTATGTACGTAGTTAGTCATTACAATAAAATTACGTTTACAACAAAGCGGTGTAAATTTGTTCTGAAGGCATGCCTGCCTAGTTTTCGAAAGCAAATATAGAAACTGTACTTGATTTTGTCACGCACAACTCCGAATTCCATTGTGAACGAGCCGTTGAAAGCTGACTGACAGACACAACTGCGCTTAAAATATGAAACTGACAGAATGAGCTAGGACGCGGCACCACACGCGGCCTGTCATGAAGTACAGTACTTCTGTAATTGTCGCCTGTAACCGACGTCCGGTACCGGTAGTCGTAACGCAATGAGCATTATACGTTAAGTACATTGGTACGTTCGCATATAGCCTACATCTACATATCCGACGGCATGTACTTTACGTAGTAGAGTACAGTACAGTACGTTACGTATGCGTATGCGTACCATGTATAGAGAGAGCGTAAGACAAGACGATAGCAGACTGATGAATACCGTCGCATACAAAAGAAAATAGATTTGGCCTTTGCTCAATGGATGGATCGGTACGGATACGCGACTGCGAGTGTCACTCAAGCACTCGGCTTCGAGCTGGCTTTGAGCTTGCTTACAACATCTACGTGTAACTGTCTCCTCATGGTCTCTTATCAAACGTTTGTTGCTTATAGTGCAATTTTTATTTAGAAAAAGCCAATTTCGAATTTGACAGACATTTGTCTTTTCTCGAACTGATAAAGCTTATCAAAACGTGTCTGCCCAGGCTCTTCCTCTCCTCTTTGAGGCTTCGTACTTTGTATTGCGTTATGGGACAATGGGCGTATTATTGTCATTGTGCTTTGGAAGTTGGCCCCGCAATAAATTATTGTCTGCTTGCGTCACGCACAACAAGAAACAGATACGGTGATGGCGCCTTGTAGTACCAAAAATATTTAATCCCTGTATAGAGAAGGATGGCCTAGTACATACGTAGTGAAAAGAAACGAAGCAATCCCTGACATCCAATTTATTGGATATTACGAAACCTATTTATTGGATATCCAAAAAATTGGATATCCAATTTATTGGATATGAAATCCCCAATAAAATGGTTTCGTAATAGGATATCCAATAAATAGGATATCCAATAAATAGGACATAATAATCGATAGCACGCCATCCGGCATCCACACAAACAAGTGAAACTCGAAGCAGCTTGTAAACGATCTTCCTTGCTTGTCGGCGTGCTTCTTTGTCGAAATTTGGAGCAGAATTTAGCTTACGTGTTCCTTGGTTCCGCAGCCTTTGATTATTATGTCCTATTTATTGGATATCCAAAAAATTGGATATCCAATTTATTGGATATTACGAAACCATTTTATTGGGGATTCCATATCCAATAAATAGGTTTCGTAATATCCAATAAATTGGCCATTCACTACGTAGGCCATTCTTCTCTATACAGGGATTATATATTTTTGGTAGTACGTACCACATCAGACAGTCATGCAACAAACAAAATATTCAACACGAAAACAACAAAAAATTAGAAACATACCGAAAACCAAACACCGAATTCATGTGTGCTGTACAGTACACTCATGCCCATGCTTATCTGAGAGCTTATCGTATCCGTATTATTTACTGTACGTGCACACCTTATTTTTATGTATTGTGTGTGTATTGTGTATCAGGTACATTGTATACTATAATGTACATATCTACTCATACTAGTGAAACGTATGTATTTTGTATAAATTACACAAACGGTTCGGGAAAAACTTATATTTTCCCTGCGGTGTACTTTCGACCACGTTCAGCCTTGACATCTCTTCTTTTACAAACAAGTCAAACAACACAGCAAACGTAAAGGCGTCACTAAAGGTGTCGCGTCCTGTGAAAACGGTGTCATGTTCCGAGTTCGACCTTGTTCAACGGCAAGAGTGGAAACACTACTGTATACATACAATGCTGCCGCTCTTTGCACACAAGTGGCATTCCAAAGCGTAAAGATGGACTGAACACGTGAACAGTTGCAGACAGGCATTCAACGCTAGCCGTTTGTTTTACCACCTTTTTTAGGCTCGCTTTGACATCGGGAAACAACAAAATATGAAAGAAGATTCATGTAAGCTACTTTTTCATCAATGAATTTTTGCTTCTTTCCATTGCCTGCGCTGAAACGCACATATAATGACTTTTAGTGGTCCTAGTGACCGGCGCAAGTGGCTACTTGGGTGCGGTCATCGTTGGTCAGCTGCTGTCCGAGGGTTGGCGAGTGAGAGCGGCCATTTTGGATCCAGAAAACGATCGGGAAACGGAACCTCTGCTGCGCCTCTTACCAGAAATGCAAAATATGGAAGATGAGGAGGAGGAACATTGGAAAAGTGGTCGCTCGGACAACTTGCAGTTTGTCAAAGGAGACCTACTCTTGCCTGGAACGTGGGAAAGGTGCGGTTTGTAACATTTTTACACTTGATCTTCATTTTTTTTTATTTATTTTGCAAAGTTCATCGAAAACACAAACACAAAGACGACGCTTTAGTAGGTGGTAGTCTTGGGTATTTATGCAGTCTTGTCTATTATGAGCTTGACATGACTCAAAAGCTTCAAAAATCAGTTACAGTGGGAAGTCATACGTACTGCCTACAGTAGGTACAGTACATTCACTACTAAGGTTTTAAGAAACGTTTTCTGTACCGGTTGCATAGTACGTGGATGGGGGGGTATTTTTGGAAATCAAGATAATATGCCTATCGGATTCCCCATCAAAAACTGCATATGTGGATGAATTTTGAGAAAAAATTTTGTTCAGGCATCATCGAGATATTGATGGGTAAAGGCTGGAAGGTCGCATTTTGCCGTTTTTCAACGTTTTTAGCCATATTTCAGCAACCGGAGTGTGTAGCGGGCTACAATTTCGCACACACATACATCCCATAGGGATCCATGTCTGGACCAAATTTGAGCCCAATCCGCCACTTGTACAGCGAGATATAGCGTCAGAAAGCTCAAATTTACGTATTTTGCACCTGTTGCAAACTCGGTTATATGAATACCACGGCGCGAATACATGCCCTGCACGGGGTAAAATTTTGAGAGGAAGTAGAGAAGGGTTAGGCCTACAACTTTTAGTACTACCGCAAAAATTCTCTATGTTTACAATTGGGACTACAAAGCTCTTGAAAGTGGAAAAATTCAGCAAAAATGTTCCCGCCTTTTTTATTATCCAAGATAAAAGAGCAATACCACTGAAATTTTTTCCTCATAAGTAACCTATCTTATGTAGAATTTGATGTAGATTTCAAAAATAAAATCGTTTTCCCCAAAAAATTTAACCCTTACCCAAAAATTCTCAAAAATATACAATTTTTGCACAATTATATGCTAGGGGTTAAATTTTTTGGGAAAAACGATTTTATGTTTGAAATCTACATCAAATTCTACATAAGATAGGTTACTTATGAGGAAAAAAGTTCAGTGGTATTGCTCTTTTATCTTGGATAATAAAAAAGGCGGGAACATTTTTGCTGAATTTTTCCACTTTCAAGAGCTTTGTAGTCCCAATTGTAAACATAGAGAATTTTTGCGGTAGTACTAAAAGTTGTAGGCCTAACCCTTCTCTACTTCCTCTCAAAATTTTACCCCGTGCAGGGCATGTATTCGCGCCGTGGTATTCATATAACCGAGTTTGCAACAGGTGCAAAATACGTAAATTTGAGCTTTCTGATGCTATATCTCGCTGTACAAGTGGCGGATTGGGCTCAAATTTGGTCCAGACATGGATCCCTATGGGATGTATGTGTATGCCAAATTGTAGCCCGCTACACACTCCGGTTGCTGAAATATGGCTAAAAACGTTGAAAAACGGCAAAATGCGACCTTCCAGCCTTTACCCATCAATATCTCGATGATGCCTGAACAAATTTTTTTTCAAAATTCATCCACATATGCAGTTTTTGATGGGAAATCCGATAGGCATATTATCTCGATTTCCAAAAAATACCCCCCATCCGCGTACACTACAGCCTACTCTCAATCCTTACAGAAAACGTTTCTTAAATTTGTTGACTTTTCTTTGAAAGTATTTAGTCGTCGTTCAGTCTCGTTCTACCTAACTGCGACCCATGAACTTAAGGTGATACCAGGGCCAGGGTTTCGCCATCGGTTTGCTTCCGCCACCTCTGTCGGCTGATCTCGGTTGGATCATCCGTGCTGGAGATCGCTTGGCTTCCAAACTTCTGCAAGGAGTTTCACTGTCCAAGAGTTGTCCTGGTGCTTGCAGAACAACTGTTGGACAACTCTATGGTCTTGACGGACAGCTCTATCTATACTTATTTTGTCGTTTTTTCTTGTCGGAAGTCTGTGCCTTGAGTTGTCCAAGAGTTGCCCTATCCACTTTGGACCCAACCTCGCGTTCTGCCACTAGCTGTGATGGGTCCCGCAACGAATGCGTACGGTAACGACGCGCAGCTTTTTTGTTATTTCTTTTCTCGTTTCTTGTCTACTCGCTGAGCGCTTCGTCGTTACCGTACTCTTGCAGACGCATTCGTGGCGGGACCCATCACAGCTAGCGGCAGAATGTGAGGTTGGGTCCACAGTGGATAGTTGGGCTTAGAAAATATAATTTTGCTCAGGGGAAGAATGGACGACTTAGTGTAAACGAAAGAAACCATCCGCTGGCAGATAGATAATGTGCGCGTGCGCCCCCCATTATTTGGGTTTTTGAAATACCCAATTATTTGGATACCAATTATTCATAACCGAATTATTTGGGTTCGTAAAACCAAACATATAGATAATTGTGCTTAGGGGAAGAATGGAGGACGTAATGTAAACGAAACAGAGCATCCCTGGCAGATACGTATGTACCCCAATTATTTGGGTTTTTGAAATATCCAATTATTTTGATACCCAGTTATTTGGTTTCGTAAAATGATCGATTTTTTTAAACCCAAATAATTGGGTTTCACCATTTATTTGGCTTCGTAAAACTAAAATAATTCGGGTATCCATCCAAATAAATGAATATTTCAAAAACCCAATTAATTGGGGCACATATCTGCCAGGGATGCTCTCATTCGTGTACACTACGTCCTCCATTCTTCCCCAAAGCAAGAATTATACTTTTTTGGTAAAACCCAATTATTTGGTTTGTAGAATAATCGATTTTTACGAACCCATATACGTAATATTTGGGTTTCCCCAATTATTTGGTTTTCGTAAAACCCGATTATTTGGTTTCGTAAAACTCAAAATTGAGGATCCAAATATAATTGAATATTTCAAAAAACCTAAAATAAATTCGGGCGCATATCTGCCAGCGATGGTTTCTTTCGTTTATACTACAGGGTGTCTCACGTAGACCTCCCTAATGATACAGTTTTATAACTTCCGTATTACAGCAGATATCAAGCTGAAATTTTGTCCCCAGAAACCCAAGAAAATAGGAAACTTTTTGACAAAATTTGAGCCAGATAGGTCCACAACGAGCGAAATTACAGGCTTGGAAATTTAGGACCCTGTTTTTATCATTTTCCGCGCTGAGCATGGTTTTGAGATTAGACATTTCTGCTCAGCATGGTCAAGCAGCTCATCCAACATGGCAATATGGTGGAACAACAATGGCTGAACGTCATCACAGTCCGTAATGCAAAGGATTCAAAAATACAGGCGATTTACCGCCCATAACAGCGTTCAAGGAGCTGTCGAGGTCAACAGTGGCACCACTGATTTCAAAATGTTGAAAAACGTGGTCCCAAATTTGCAAGCTCGTAATTTCATCCCTAGTTGACCTATCTGGCTAAAATTTTGCCACAAAGTTTCCTATTTTCTTGGGTTTCTGGGGACAAAATTTCAGCTTGATATCTGTCGTAATACGGAAGTTATAAGGCTGGGTCGTTAGGGAGGTCTACGTGAGACACCCTGTATAAGTCGTCTCCATTCTTTCCCTAAGCAAAATTATCTATTCTTGCTAAAAGTCAGAGAAAATTTAAGAAAACGGTAGGGTACCTTCCTGCAACATGCGGCAAAATGGCCAGGATGTCGTTCAGGTCATATTCCTGTTCTGACGCCACTGTCTCTAGTAAGACTGCAGTAACCAGCAAAATCGTTACCAAGCAATGTCCGTTCATTTTCCGGCCAAATCTACTGTAGGTGTTCAGTAGAGTAGGTACAGTTTGCCAGAGCTGATAGTTGAGACTTATATACTATACTGGCAGGATAAAGTAGTGCGAGAAAACCGTACGGTAGCTTAGCTGTTTAGAGGGTATTTTGATGCGACTGCCTAGGTGGGCCAGCTGCTTGATTAGCTGCCTTAATCCCCTGAATAGCCAGCTAATCCAGTGATCAGCACAGACCCACGGGGGTCTATAGTTGTGCATACCGCAAGAATAATACATAACTT
Source organism: Epsilonema sp. ZAB3_2 (assembly GCA_030247985.1). Lineage (NCBI taxonomy): Eukaryota > Metazoa > Nematoda > Chromadorea > Desmodorida > Epsilonematidae > Epsilonema > Epsilonema sp. ZAB3_2. The sequence continues at coordinate 23,746 of JASAMW010004369.1, read as the reverse complement.
TCATTAGCATGGAACATAGAGCTAGATAGAACAAGGAAGTTTCATTTTCGTGAGCACAAGTCAAGGACATAACTGAGTATACAGTATGTAGTTTAGTTACATAGCGTCCCGGGGTGCAAACTGTTCAGTGGCCCAGCTGGATCTCTGGAAGCACATTTTTATCTCTTGTCATGCAGATGTGAAATAATGAGCTCTGTCTTTGTTTTCGTCGTGAGTAGTCCAGCTTATAGTTAGTTATACATACATGTACTGTACACACGCACGCATACACTATATTATTCAAAGAAACTTTCATGATTTGAATAATTTTGAACAACACTCAAACACGACAAATATAGTTAAGCTTTTTTAAAAATACACCTACGAAAAGAAGGACTACTGCGGCGAGCGGAGCACGGCACTAAAAATAAAAACTACGTAGGCGGTGCAAATTACTGTAAAGTTTGGTGTATTACCCGATCGGGTTATACAAACAAAGTCGACCAATTTGCGCGGGGGTATACTCGATATCGGGTTATACAAAATATCGGGGTATATGGTCGTAGTGGGAAGGGGCGGTATTCCGCCCCAGTTCAGGGTTCTCCGCCCCAAAATTTGGCGGCCAGGGGCGGAAAATTTTCAACCCACCTTTGCGAAAAAATAATTCTTCCTAGGAATGTAATGGTGTAAGACTGCGCGAAAACGCGTTTTTTGGCCTAACCTGTGGTTGCGGCAACTAGTAGTATGCGCGGTCACTGTGAGGTCACTTACTCTACTATCCTTTCCATTCTTCTCCCTCCTCCCATGGTATTTTAGTGATAAAAATATTTATGGCTGAGTGGTCTCAGGAGGTTGGAAAACGCATTATTTTAGTCTTAGAAGTGAAAAAATTTTTCCTGGGGGCTCCCGCCCCCAGACCCCCGTTCTCGGGGGCCTGCCCCCAAACCCCCCGAGGGCTCGCTACGCTCGCCCATATGTCCTCCCTCTCCTAATTTTCCGCCCCAAAAATTTTGGGTCACCATATACCCCCTGGGTCATACACCAAACTTGCTTATTTCAGCGTAAAACAGCTTTTTGAAGCATTTGGCGCGTGGTGAATATCGAGTTATACAAAAAACTAAAATTCAAAGTCGAACAATGTGCTCGGGTTATATTCGATATCGGGTTATACACCAAACTTTACAGTAATTGAATCTCACATATACATACGTAAGTACTTTTTGAAAGATAAACATGTGCTGTGAATGTGATCTATTCTCATGTATTCAGAGCTGTTGCGGGTTGCACTCATGTCATTCACACGGCTTCTCCATTCCCCGAGGCTGAACCGAAAGAGCTTGATGATCTGTTGGAGCCAGGGGTCCAAGGAACCTTGCGTGTGCTGCGAGCCTGCGCCAATTCTGGAACCGTGAAACGCTTCATTTTGACGAGCTGCATCACTGCTATAATGGGTACGCACGCAAATCGACAACTGGAATAAGTGACGGACGACACGTAAAAAAGAAGACAATAGCGTGCTAGCAAACACACGTTGTGAGTAAGCTCATGGCGTAAAATTAATAATAGTGACAAAGAATGACAAAGAAACACACGTTTTTGCCTCCAGGCCAATCGAAGTCATGGAAAAAGTTGCATCATGTATGGACAGACAAAGATTGGACGCCTTTGCAACAGGGCAAAATCAAGCCGTACTTCTACATGAAAACACTGCAAGAGAAAACTAGCTGGAGCTTTGTGGAGCAACTAGATGGTAGTCAGCCAGTATTTGACATTTTGACAACATTTTGGTTGCACAAGCTCTATTAGGTTATTATTTATTTTTGCAGAAGTTTGGCGCTTTGAGATGGTCTCAGTGAACCCAGGCTACTGTATTGGTCCCATGAACCATTACTATCATTCTGCAAGCTTTTCGGTAATAACCAGAACCAGCATCCGCACAATGTTTTAGCTTCAGCCGTCTTTTGCATAACATATTACCCGCTTTGCAGCTGCCGAAAAAAATGATGACTGGTGCTGGCACACTTGGTTATATTCCGCCTCTTTGCTTTCCATATGTGGATGTGAGAGATGTAGCCAAAGTCCATGTGAACTGCTTGACCCAGCCTGAAGCACCAGGTACATCGTATAGTGCATCCATGAGCTGTGCTGTATTATACGTCATGTATGTAATGAACATATAGTACGTTAGATGCGAGCCAAACTTTCATACGCCCAACAACAATATTGTTGCCATCGGCAGCTAGCCAATTTTGGCTGACGTATGTATTTTAGGAAATAGAATTCTCTGTGTCACTGGAAACTTCTGGGCCAAAGACATCTGCACTTTGCTTCGCCCCATGTATCAGGAAACTGGTTAGAAAGGCATGCATGAAATGAACAAGGTTTTTATGGACAGAGTTTGTGGACAACGGAGGTACAATGGACGATTTTTTTCTAGGGTTTGAGGACATGCCTAAGAAACAAATGTCATACTGGCAACTCTGGTTGCTGAGCTACTTTGCCAAGGAACTGCATCTTCCATTTGACACGTTTGTCTCAGAGATGAAATTCAAAAATGACAAAGTAACACAGTGAGCATTTTATACCGTCTTTTTTATCTTTTGTCACTCGCTTTCGGGGAATGCCAGAACTGCAAATGAATGGCTTTCAGTTTTTGAAATTTTTGGGATCCAAGCCGATTGAATTCGAAGAATCAATGACTGATATGGCTCACATGATGATTGGACGTGCCTTTGTAGAACGAAAATGGACATTTTGATACAGTAGGTTGCTGTGCATCAGGTCAATATATAATTACAAGTGACAATAAACTGGAGAAAATGAATGAACGTTGTCAACCGCTGATCGATAAAACGGCAAGAGCGAGAAGTTTCGGCTTTGGTTTGGCTCAATGCAAATTTACTAACGTCGTGGGTGTATAATTGCTTATTATTTACACAATATCAACAAGTTCTGCAAATAAATAAATTTCGCGGAGGCGGGCGGAGCGGAGCGGAAGGAAAAGAAAGAAAGAAAGAAGAAGAAACTAAACTTGCTTAGAAAGCTTAGAAAGGAAAAGCCGAGTCAGACAGACAGAAGGCGAACTGATAATTTTGTCAGGAATTTGAAAAAAGAATAAAAAGGTATCGTGGACGGAACAAAAATGCGGAGAAGAAAGCGTTCTTTCGGTTGACGGTTGACCAGAAACGAAAAAGACCAGAGTAACAATCAGAGCAAGTTCGGAGAAGATGGGTTTCCAAACGCTGATAATCTCAACTTTTCTGGTTATTCCTTTGCTCGACACCCAAGCTGAAATCTCATCCAGGACGGCGAAGAATTCAGTCTTTTACGGAGACGATGGTTCTTCAAAGAAAACTGTGCCGTTGCCTTTGCCAAGGTGAGTTTTGTCCTGTTATGTAGGCCCCACCCAATACCAGTATCCAATATACTGACAATCTACTGAGGTAATCTTATTCCCCAGGTACGCTGAAAAACCTTACGCAGTTTTTACACAAATCGTAATGCCCTTTTTTCCTGTGCGGATATCTGGGCGTATTTCTGCAGTGTAAATAAGTATAATATACCAAGGTCCGTCCGTATTTACCCCACTGTACCCTCCAAGCGACTGTACGGAATACCCCTCCCCTCCCCTGTCCTCCCTATTTACGCCACTCTACTCCAAACTAGTGAACGCAATTTCCCGTCCCCTGTCCTGTTTTACCCCACTCACCCTAAACTGGTGTGTACGGTATTCCCCTTCCCTCTCCTGTCCGTCCGCTTTTACCCCCGTCTACCCTGTTATTTTGTTATTTTCAGGAGGCAAGAGAAGGCGTTTCGTGAACAGATTCTAAACCTATTCGGTCTGCGAAGTCCACCCGTGCCTAGTCCCTCTCATCCTTTCGGAGGAGTTAAGGGCGTGCGCCCCGATAGCGACGAATCCGCTCCTCTCTATATGCTGGACCTGTACAGAACGATGAAATCTACTGAGGAGGACGAAGACACGGAGCATTCAGAGCCGGGAACGACCAGAGTCAGTCCTACCTACAAGTAAGAATGGGGAAGAGGAGTAAGGGTAATCTGGGTTAAATTCGTCCTCCAAATGTAGGGTGCCGGTGCGATAATGGTGCGTAAGTCTGTGGTAAGGGTAATTTGGGGTAAATTCGTCCTGTATGGTGCGAGAAAGCTACGCAAGGCTGTGGATTGGCGCAAAGTAGTCCGCCGCGTGTATTGCGTGCTTTGAAAATAAGGTTTTTAACACATACTGCACCTTTCCGCCATTGTTGTCAACAAGTTCCAGAACTGTAGACACCCTGTTGTCAGTTTGTTGACGACGAATATATGGGAATTGTCACTTTAGTTCACCATGAGTATATTTATCACGTGTGTTGTAGCGCGCTACTGTGTGGTATTGTACTTGCTTGTTTGTATGGAATGTGTAGGTATTTGGACCACGCGCAGGGTCGACAAGATTTTCGCGTGCTGCAGCATCTGGAGCTGTTTGATTGGACAAGAGCGGATACCATTATGAGCTTCATTGATCAAGGTACTGACCTGCACTGTGTAGAATTGTTTTCTGTGCTCAGAATGGGAAATTGTGTGACTGAGGTCATACACGTGTGTAGTTCAATGGTTAGGGCGCTTGCCTGGAACGCGACAGGTCCAGGGTTCGATTCCCTGCCTGGCCTGTATCTGGCCAATTTTCCTTCTCGATTCGCCGATCAAGGCCACTCTCTTGTTATGATTTTGTTAAAGAGCGGATGCATGCGCAAAGATTTCCCCATAGTGAAGGCGAGGATCGATTTTTCAAATTTTCTTCGGTGAACATATGCAGTTTTACATGCTGAATCGATCCTACCCCCATGTCTCGATGCGATTTTGCCTCCTCGCAAAGAAACCTCACTTGTAAAGGGCGTTTCGCAATAAATTGCGCGAAAACGTTGTGAAACACGCTTTACAAACGTGGGATTTCTCTGCGAGGAGGCAAAATCGCGTCGAGACATGGGGGTGGGATCGATTCAGCATGTAAAACTGCATAAGTTCACCGAAGGAAAGTTGAAAAATCGATCCTCGCCTTCGCTATGGGCAAATCTTTGCCGCATCTGCCCTTTAACTCCTCCCGGGATTCGAAGTCTCCGTGGTCAACTGGTTGTGCAACCGACGCCAACCTACATATGGAGGAGTTGTGCAACAGACGTCAACCAACATATAGGAGTTGTGCAACCGACGCCAACTGCGAAGAAACTTTCTTCTTTTCTTTTCTTCGCGGTTGGCGTCGGTTGCACAACTCCTATATGTTGGTTGACGTCTGTTGAACAACTCCTCCATATGTCGGTTGGCGTCGGTTGCACAACCAGTTGACCACGGAGACTTAGAATCCCGGGAGGAGTTAAGTTTTATTTCCAGCTATGTTGCTATGCTATTGCGTCACAAGGGTATTATTGTAATCCCTATAGTTGGCTTGCTATTTTTTTCAGAGCATCAAGGTCTTCGGTCGTCCACAAATGACGTTACTAGCCGTGGCTTGGATCGACTCTACTTTGATGTGTCTGACGTGGCGAAAGCTGCCAGATTGATCGGGGCTGAACTGCGTCTGTTTCATAACGGCAGCTTAGCCGGTGCAGTGCAAAAGACGGGAACGCTCAATGTGTATTTGAAATTGAGCAGAGAAGACAGGTAGGCTATTTATTAGGGTACTTTGGGGTAAACCCGGCCATGGGAAAATGCGGCCACCTAAGTTTCAGGGCTGCATATCTCAGCAACCAATGAACTGATTGAGACAAATATCATATCAATCCATTCCTTGACCTCTCTTCTTTCAACTGAGGTATTTTTGGTTCATCATTTGCTGAAACAGCAAGTTCAAAGGCGCGTTGGTAGCCGGATTTACTCTATGGCCAGTTCTACCCCATGGTACCCTATTGTCTGGCCAGAGAGAGTTCGCTATTGTGAAACTCAAGTCGTCTTGCGTTGTTTGCACATACATACTTCTGCAGAACAGGAGTACACGAAGCATGGACAGAAATCCGCATTGCAGAATTTATTTCAAAGGCAACACGACTTGAGTTCCATGTAGTGAACTCTGCGCATTGCCTAGCTAGATGACCTAACCTATTATTCTATGCTCAGGTTCACACAGACAGGTTCGAACAAATGCACATTGTACAGTGCATGCATACAATACTATAGTATGACCAGAATTCCTGGGACCCATTGATTTTTTTCTCGAGAAATACGCGACGTAGAGCACTGCGGTCAAAACTTCCACGGATAACTTTAGCTCGTCTTTCCAATAAAAAACCGCTTGCGTCTATCTGCTCTCAGTGGCGAGATCTCGCCGATTTCCTTCAGTACTGAAATCGTGTCACCATTTGGCAGACGCTAAACCACGCATACCACGACACCCCACCCACGACCCTGTACGCCCGATGCCCATTTTTATCGTTTTCATCATGTATGCATATTTCTACCACTTTTGATATTTCGGGCGTTTGCGAGGTTTAGAATTGCCCAATGGTCGACGCCGATTTCGCTAATTTCAGTACTGAAGGAATTTGGCGATATCTCGCCACTGAGAGCAGATAGACGCAAGCGGTTTTTTTATTGGAAAGGCGAGCTAAAGTTATCCGTGGAAGTTTTGACCGCAGTGCTCTACGTCGTGTTACGTACTGCGTACGTATGGCAATAGCGTCCGAGGCCAGTAGTAGTGTACGTAAACTAGTTCTAGGTATGTAAGGCGAGTTTCGCCAAAAGTCCCCGGACCGGTCCCTGGTGGGGTTGCCTAAGTCCGCAGCTGTGTCCGAGGGTAACGGGTTCGATTCCCGTTCGGTCCTATTTCTCTCTCCCCTTTTCGGGGCCCGGCTATCGCCATACGGAACGCGGTACGTCACATGGAGGACCGACGAAAAGGAACCCGCAGCCGTCAGGAGGTGTTGGGCAGACACCTTGATCAAAATGCCTCGGACCAGGAGTGTCCAGTAGTGGACGGCGAGGGCGCCTGCTTGGCGGGCGGGATGTTACGTACTGCGTACGTATGGCAATAGCGTCCGAGGCCAGTAGTAGTGTACTAGACTAGTTCTAGGTATGTAAGGCGAGTTTAGCCAAAAGTCCCCGGACCGGTCCCTGGTGGGGTTGCCTAAGTCCGCAGCTGTGTCCGAGGGTAACGGGTTCGATTCCCGTTCGGTCCTATTTCTCTCCCCCCTTTTCGAGGCCCGGCTATCGCCATACGGAACGCGGCACGTCACAGTCGCGTATTTCTCGAGAAAAAATCAATGGGTCCCAGGAATTCTGGTTATACTTTAGCGGTAAGTAAGGCTACTACAGTACATGTAACGCCTATTGCTTGTTCTTCAAGTTATGAGTAACTGATCTCTCCTGCATTTTTGTTGCAGCGATGAAACATCAAGTTTACGGCGTATCGCAAGCGCTTCAGTGAGCAACGGCGAGAAAGGCTGGACTGTGCTGAATGTAACGGAAGCAGTGGAGTACTGGCTGACACATTCGGATCGAAATTACGGGCTACGCACTGGAATAACAATGGAAAACGGTATGCATACTTGTCGAAAACCGAGATGGCTTCGCAAAACCCAATTTATTGGATGTCCAATAGAATGGTTTTGTAAGAACCAGTGGAATGGATAGCTAATTGGTGCCCTGCGAACATGAATCAGTGGTGCGCTTCAGACGTGCTCAAGGAATAAACACGGCGCGCTTCTTTTCAGTCGTTCACAAGGGGAGAAAGCAACGCCGAGCAGCTTTTATCACTTTGCGGAGGTTACGCGCCACGTCGTAAATTTTCTGCGCAGTTTTTTTTTGTAATTAGCTCCGACTTTTGCTCCGAGAAGCCTCCGACTTCGGAGCTAAACTCGGTGGTTCACACGTCTCTGAGTTTCAAACTCGGCAGTTCACACGTATGTTTGGAAAAACGAAGCGAGTTCGGAGCAAACTCGGAGGATTTACATGTTGAAGCATAGGCAGGGCTCCGAATTCGGTAGTTCACGTCTGAAGCGCACCAGTGGTGCGCTACACACGTGGTGAGTAAGAGCTGACGGTGAATTACGGTGAGTTTGAACTTCGAGTTTTGCTTTATGTGTAGAGCACATTCTCAATTGCTCCCACACGCGTAATTTTTCGCACGTGTTAGTTCACACGTGGGGAGTTTCTGACTCCCGGTGAATTCACTGGCCTCCCTCATACTTTCGGGGAATTTTCCCGGAGTGTACTCACCACGTGTGTGGCGCACTATAGTCTACTGGCCAGCAAGAGTTCGCTTTGGGACTCAAGTCGTTCTGCGTAGTTTGCATGTACTTCTATATAGGAGTACACGAAGCACGGAAAGAAATCCGTATTTGCAAATCTACGCAACGCGCCTTGCATGCCTTTAGCAAACTCTTACTGGCCAGACTATAGTGATTGTCCTTTCAGTTTGCACTACTTACGTCCTCCATTCTTCTCCACTTACATATATATTTATGATACTGGTGGTCACAAACGACGCGTTCTGTTTCTTTCAACAGGCGACAAGCCCGTCTCTCCTCGTTCCGCGTTCGGATTCAGTAGCGCGTTCGTGGTGGGGTTTTTCGACGCGGGAAACGAACACGCGCACACGCGCATCAACCACTCTGCTACCGCCACGGAAACCCCATCGACGACGACGACGCATGAGGAAGAAGAAGGGGCTGATGTGCAGGAGGAAAAGGAGAAAAGGAGCGCGAGAAGGAAGCGAAGAGCGCATCCGTTTGATGAAGGTACTGTGTGTAGGTTAGTCATCGTATCGGTTTAACCCCCTCCATAATCTCAGATGGCCGTATTGCGACCAGGCGGTCATCTGAGATTATGGAGGGGTTAACCGATTGCTTTTTTCCTTGGCTCGGGTGTAGGATGCTGTGGGGTAAACCCGGCCACCTAAGCTCCTGTGAACTGGCTGTTTCAGCAATTGAATTACCAATGTAATTAGCTCATGTGAAAGAGGAGGGTTCAAGAAATCGATTGGCATCCTATTTGTCTCATTCGGTCCGTTGGTTGCTGAGATATGCAGCCCTGAAACTTGAGATGGCCGGATTTTCCCATGGCCGGGTTTACATCACCGCACGGTACCCTATGATATCTAATTGTGAAACCTGTGCCGTTTCAGATTTTGACGATTCCTTTTCGCGTCGCGTGTGCCAGAAGCGAACGCTCTACGTCAGTTTTCGGGATCTGCAATGGGAGGTATGTATGTATGTATGTATGTATGTATGTATGTATGTATGTATGTATGTATGTATGTATGTATGTATGTATGTATGTATGTATGTATGTATGTATGTATGTATGTATGTATGTAGGGTACCATGGGGGAAAGTCGGCCACCTAATTAGATCTCAGGAACCAGTGCATGAAACAAAGCAAGTAATATACCAAAAGATAGGTCTTTTGAAGCTGAGTTTAGGGTGCCAAGTGCGACTGCATTGCTAAACTTATTTAGAGAGTTATGGCGCTTTTTATCCTGGGGGGGTAAAGTCGGCCACTGGGGGTAAAGTCGGCCACCTAAGAAAAAAGTGTATTTTGAGACTCCCAGGGCGAATATCAGGGTGCGGTCAGTTGCAACAGAAGCAGAACAGTCTGCCAAATGCATCGGCCAGCCAAATAGCCAGTCAATTCGCTCTAACTAACAGGTGGATGGGCGTGAATGAAAGAATTTCGCTGCCAGTACAGTGTTGGAGTTGCCTTCAGTACTGGGGGTAAAGTCGGCCACCTATGAATCCAGTACTGGGGGGTAAAGTCGGCCACCTATAAGAATCAACTTGATTCTCAAGCATATTTTTTGACTGTCAGGACAAATTTCGGGGTGCACCCTGTGGCAAGAGAAGCAGAACAAGTTGCCAAACTGGGTCAGCTAACTAATTGCTAAAAATCAGCTCAAACTAGGAAGAATTTCGCTGACGTTACAATGGTGCGCTTCAGACGTGCTCCGAGTTTGCTCCGAGCGAGTTGGCTCCGAGTTTGGAATAACTTCGTTTTGAACCGAAACGAACGTCAATTGCTCGTACGTCTCCGAATTACAAACTCGGTTGTTCACACGCACGCTTGAAAACACGGAGCGAGTTCGGTGCGAACTCAGGAGATTTTACATGTTGAAGCATAGTCAGCGCTCCGAATTCGGAGCGAATTCGGAGTTCACGTCTGAAGCGCACCAATGTTGCAGTTTCCTTCAGTACTGGGGGGTAAAGTCGGCCGGCCGACTTTTCCCATCCTTCAGTACAGGCGTTAGGTGGCCGAAATTACCCCACTAAGTACTGAAACTGTTTTTTGCTATATCTCCAGTACCAGTGGGGCGATTTGGTTGAAACTTCGCCTAGGGGTAGGGTACGACGCCCCCTTGCCCTCCACATACCAGATGTTTATTTATAACATACAGGGTGTTTTTGCGCACTGTCTAAAGTTTGGTCATTTTTGACCTCTTTTTGAAAAACGTAACCTGTGAGCTTGATTTTTCAGCGAATGGTGAACCCAATAGCTCATTTGAAAGAGGAAAGTTCAAGGAATCGATTGATATCCTACTTATCTCAATCGGTCGCATGGTTGCCGAGAGTATAATGCCTTGAAGCTTCTTAGGTGGCCGAAATTTCCCGTGGCCGACTTTCCCCCATGGTACCCTATGTATGTATGTATGTATGTATGTATGTATGTATGTATGTATGTATGTATGTATGTATGTATGTATGTATGTATGTATGTATGTATGTATGTATGTATGTATATGTATAACCCTGTATAAAGCAAGCGTTGCTGTGTGTGTATGTATGTATGTACTGCCAAGACTATATTAGGGGAGAGAGACTGCCTGCTAGTATTGGCTTCGTGTTACATGCTGGAGCTGTTTTGATCGAGGCGAGGCCCGATTGGGGACCCCTATAAGATGCATGCAAAAGTAGAGTAGAGATAAGGGATCGGGGGCCCCTGTTTTTTTACGTTTTTTAACCGATCGGGGCCCCTATCTCTGTTTCGTCTATCTACGGGGGCCCCCGATTGGGACCAAAACGTCTGTAGCATGGAACACGAAGCCAATACTATATGATCTGGCGAGAGAGAGTTGGCTACGGGACTCAAGTCGTACTGCGTAGTTTGCATATACTTCTGCAAAATAGGAGTACAGGAAGCACGGACAGAAATCCGCATTTGTGCATCTATTTACGCAACGCACCTTGAATGTCATAGCCAAACTCTTACTGGCCAGACTATAGTTGGTATGGTCTCTCTCTCTCTCTCTCTCTCTCCTTCCCTTATGTAGTCTTGGTACCGTACTGTATATGTATGTGTTGTAGAAGTGGATCATAGCGCCGGAAGGCTTCGCGGCGTACTACTGCCAGGGCGCCTGCTCCTTTCCGCTGCAGGCGAGCATGAACGCCACCAATCACGCCATCGTCCAGACGCTGGTCAACCTGATGGACCCACAGCGCGCCCCGCAAGCCAGATGCGCCCCGTCCAAGCTCGGCGCCCTCAAACTCCTATACTTCGACGACCGACGCAACGTCGTCCTCAAAACCTACAATAACATGGAGGTGAAGGCCTGCGGCTGTCATTAGGATTTACGTACGTAGGGCAGGGGCGCCTTGGTGTAGGCGCAAAACCTTGTGATTTCCACCTTTTCTGCGCGGTACCGTACTAGGGTACTGTGGGGTAAACCCGGACACCACCGGGACCAGGGTATGTCTCAGCAACCATACGACCGATTGAGACAAGTATTCTACCAATCGATTCCGTGAACTCCCCTAGCTGCTCTTTCAAAGGAGCTACGTACCATGTTCATCATTTCCTGAAGCGGCATGTTCAGAAAAGCTTAGAGGTGTTCGGGTTTATTCCGTGTCCGGGTTTACCCCACAGTGCCCTATGTTCCATTTGAGCCACAAAGACGCGTGATAGCCAGCGAATGAAAAAGTACTAATTATGTTCGGCTATTAGCTCTGCAGATTTACACGACGTTTGAAATACCTGAGTATGAATTGTATAAGTACTGATAAGGTGGACTTCACACACGATTTAGGAGGCTCGTAAATGAGGGTATTATGGGGTAAATCCGGTCCTTTAATGCTGGAGGTCGTTCTTTCTACGTGGGTGGCCGGGTTTATTCCACCAGTAATAACGCGGCCGAGTTTACCCCATGATACCCTACGTGACGCAAAATTTCATTCACCTCCCCCCCCGTACACTTTTCCAGGTCGGTACCCCTAGTATGTGGTACGCTAAGGTCACATCTGCTCAACCCCCTCCCCCTAATTTTGCGTGACGTATTTATTGAACCTTCCCTTGGGGTAATATTATGGTGAATGACTGAACGAGTGCGTATGTGACTAGATGAGTTTCCTTGAAAGCAGTGTTGGTTTTGTTATTTTTTCCGTGTTGTCATTCAAATTGAGGGTTTTCTCAACACACCGATGCGTATTCTTGAGCTTTTTGAGCTTCAAACTGTTTTGAAATTTGGTGCCTTTTATCAGACATGGTGGCATAATATTATTTATGTGCCTACCGATTGGTGCGCGTATAATTTTGTTCTCTGCCTGTATAAATGCGTTTATTTATGGGTAATTTAGTGCATAATGTAAAAATTCTGTTCTGTCATCTCAATACTCGTTCTTCTCTCTCGGTACAGGCCAGGTACAGCAGGTGGTGTGGTAGCGTTACATTTGGTAGCTGCCGTATGTATTTACGCTGTTTGTATGCACGTATGCATCGACCTTTGTGGTGCTCTCGGTATTGTACACACCTTCATGACTAATGTACGTAATGTCAAAATGTGTCCATTTCTGTCCATTTCTCGTGGTACTGTTACGGTAATTGGCCAGTCCACTATCTATCTAATGTTTCTGATATCTATGTGTTGTGTACGTAGAGATGTGGGTTGCATACCTACTTCGTTTTCAGGTTGTAAGATTTTGATAAAATAAATTACCGCTTTATGACCTTCCTCAGTGGTTTTTGCTCCTTTACCTTCTACTAACTACTGTAAACGGGATATTTTCGGATGGTATTTTTTCGGACAGAAGGCTTTTGAAACATTTCAGACGGGATAATTTCGGACAAAATGGTTGAATGATGTACTGGGGCATGCTTTTATCCTAGGAAATTCCGTCTGCAATATTTTCGGACAATTTTTTGTCCGAATTATTTGAAAATTTCCCGCTTACAGTATGTACTGTACGTACGTTGGTACGTAAGGGTACTAACTACTCGAGTACCTATTGTTTATTCAGGTGTTCTTTGCATGCTTAAATCCCATCCGACAGCATTCCTGAGTTGGGAACAAAGCGAGGCGGAGGTTTTCCCCCGTGTGCCGCGTAAGAAGCGCTAATTTACAATGAGCTAACAGCTGTTAGCGGAAGAAGCAGGGGGTTTTCAAAACCGCCTCCGGGCAAAAAAGCGCCCACCCGCCTCGAGGGTTTTGTGTCTTATAAATAAAGTAAACTGAGAAGAGCTTTATTTGAAGAATTATTGTTCCTTCAAAGCGAACAGTTCTTTCTCTTTCCTGTCAGCGCATCTTTTTCATCGAAGTTCTACCTTTGCTCCCTTTGAAGGGAATAATGTCGCAATCGTTTAGATTTTGGCTTTTATGGTGCTTCCAGATTTTGGCATTTCTCTATCATCAAAGAGCACTGGCTGATGAAGTGATCAATTTGGGTAATCGAGACAAAAAAATTTGCCAGATGTGCCGCCAGGGAATCGAACCCTGGACCTTTCGCGTTTCAGGCGAGCGCCCTATGCCTTTGAACTACACACGTGGGTGGCCTCAGTCACACAATTTCCCCCTTTTGTTTTGATCATGACAGCTAGCGTAGAACAAACGCAAATTTACGTAGATTTAGACGGGTTACTAATGGGCTACACACGTGGTGAGTAAACTCACGGTGAATTCACCGGTGAGTTTGAACTTCGAGTTTTATTTTTCGTGTAGAGCATTCTCACTTGCTCCCAAGCGCAAAATTTTTCTCATGTGTTCACACGACGGTGAGTTTCAAACTCACGGTGAACTCACCGGTCTCCCTATGCTTCATCGCAGACTTATGGGGAATTCCCCGTTGTAGCCCACTACTGTTTTTTTCATTTTCAGCTGGCCTGTTTGAACCGGGAGATGAGACGCTGAGGATTGCTTTCGAGTACGCGGTTCGAGGGCAGAACGAGCGAGAGGGCGGTCAAGAATTTCGGGCTCATGTCAAATTCGTCGAAAAATTTGACGTCCTTCAGTCGCAGCAATCAGGTACAACGTTGATAAGCGTTTTGCTTATTACTGTACGTTCGTTCCAGTTTATGTATCAAGGTAGACGCGCCAGCGGAACCTCGAGAGGCTCACGAACGAGGCTTCGGCGCGTCCCACCTTACTTAGTCATGTGTAAATAGGAGTGACGGAAATGGAAACACACATTTGCTCATAACTCCCGAGCCAAGAGGCGGATTGAGCTGAAATTTTATAAGAAGATTCCCCCTATGGGTACGTATCTGCTGGCAAAATTTCAGCTCGATAGGCCCACTGGTTAGGGCGCTACGGCGAAAAACCTATTTTTGAATGATGTCACGCTCTTATGTACTGAAAACTTGTGACCTCCATAACTTTTCAACGAGTCGAGGGATCGAGCTCGGTTTTTTTTTAAAAGATGGGAAATGTAAAGATCTTGGCAAAGTGGTCCGAGCACTTTTTGCGTTTAAGGCCTCTGACACCCTGAAAATTGCGATTTTGTGGTAAAAATAGTTGCAAAGTTACCACGCATACTCCTCCGTGGATTTTTTCCGGATCTGAGTGGTAGGTATTCCAAAAGAAAGCGCTCACTCTACTCTCGATGAGACTTTTTTTAGATTTTTAAAATTCGCTTTGGTTCTCGAGTTATGAGCTGTCAAAGTTGGCTGTTTTTATGTTTGTCTCAGCAACACTTAAAGACGCGACAGACAGCTGAAATGAGTGCCTGCCGCACTGTAGAGGCCTCATATAGCATACCATTCGATTCGTCTTCAAAAGATCGATCGATTGCTGGCCACTGCGACAGGGTCATGCCTGATTCACATAGTAAAAAATGCATTCACATAGGGGAAAGTCGCAAAAAGGTGTTATTCTTTCAAAGTTGACGACTTGTAGGCATGTGACATACCATTCGATTCGTCTAAGCAAGATCTATCGATTGGAAACAATTTCTACATGCTCGTTTGCAATATGCCTGATTCACATAGTTTTTAGTTATTCACATACATATAAAAGAAAACAAAAATTAGCTAAATGTAGGCGAATGGGATACCATTTGATTCGTCTTCAAAAGATCTATCGATCGCTGCCCACTGCGACATGCTAATGCCTGATTCACATAGTAAAAAATGCATTCACATTGATGAAAGTCGCAAAAAGGTGTTATTTTCTTCAGTTTGGCGAATTGTAGGCATGTGACATACCATTCGATTCGTCTTTGCAAGATGTATCAGTTGGGAATAATTTCTACATGCTTGTATCCAATGTGCCTGATTCCTGATTCGCATAGTTCAAATGTATTCACATAGGCACAAAATAAAACAAAAATTGGCTAAATGTAGTCATGTGATATACCATTAAAAATTCATCTTGACAAGGTCTACCTATTTTTTGCATTTCTTACTAACCACCTCCTCACTCATACCTGATTCACATAGTCTAGTCAAATTCACATACCGTATTTACTGATGCATAGCCCCATGGGGGTATGCAAAAATTGAGAGGTCCCATATGGGGGTATGCATGGGGGTTATGCATTGGGGGGGTTATGCATGGGGCATTTTTTATGTTTTTTGAGAGGTACCCAGAGGCCTATTTTTTAGGTCAAAAGCACGTGTTTTAGGGCATAATTGAGGTCAAAACAGGGTTATTCTAGTATAATACATTCCCAGGTAGGCTTATAGGCATCTTAGCTTGGTGTGGGAGTGGCTATGGGTACTATATTTGACCAGCTTACATAGGTAGGTTCAGGTACTGTACTGCACATATGGGGGTATGCATGGGGGGGGGGGGGGGTTATGCATTGGGCATTTTTTTATGTTTTGCCAATATGGGGGTATGCATTGGGGGGGGGGGGGGGTTATGCGTTGGGGGGGGGGGTTATACACCAGTAAATACAGTAGGCTCAATTCCACCCAAAAACAAAGAAATGTCCTGTGTAATTATGATGTATCTCGAAGTTCCACTAGCGCATCTCATCAACTCGAGCTCGGTTTATTTTTAAAGAATTGCATTGCTTGTGTTATGCACATTCACGTGCTCAATCTCCTTTCAAAAACATAAAAATGTTCCATGTAATGTATGATGTATCTCGAGGTTCCACTAGCACATCTCGTCAACTCGAGCTCAGTTTTCAAAGATTTGTATGCATTTATTATGCACATCGTTCACATAAGGCTCAATTCCTCTCAAAAACATAAAAATGTCCCACATAGGTATATCCCCTAATGTACATAAATGTATCTCGAGGTTCCGCTAGCAAATCTCGTCAACTCGAGCTCAGTTTTTTGAAAGATTTGTATGCATGTGGTAAAACAAGATCTATTCATTAGGAACAATTTTGACATGTTTGTATATCCAATATGCTATTCTCTCACATTTCCAGTAGACGTGGCAGGAACCAGTGGAGAAGTGCTCCTAAGGAGCACGAAGGAAGTGAGCAAGAGGCTCACTAGCCTGCAGATGCTTGTGGGGTTGACGGCGCAGAAACCAGAAGGTTCCAACCACCCATCGCTGCTGAAACTTGCTACCCCTCCGAGTTGACAGCCTCTCGCACAATATGCTGCCGTCCGACTGGTGCGGGCATACTTTCGCACCTTCCAAATCATGGCAAACAAAACTCTTCAATGACCTTTGTTGCCTCTCGCCTGCTTCTGTATGCCTGATCACATGCAAATCACTGGATCCAAACCATAATATTTGGTCATTTAACTCATACGCCGACCTGGCGTCATTGTTGGCAACAACTTGTTCACTTGTTGTCGTTTTTGTTGTCCGTTTTGTTGTTTGTTGTCCGTTTTGTTGTCCGTTTTTATAGGGGTGTTGTCGGTTTTGTTGTCGGTGGACAACAAAATTGACAATGAACAACAAAACCGACAACACCCATATAAAACGGACAACAAAACGGACAACAAACAACAAAACGGACAACAAAACCGACAACAAGTGAACAAGTTGTTGCCAACAATGACGCCAGGTCGGGGTATGAGTTAATAGGTAATTATATGTATGTAAACATGTACATGCTGGTGGTGCAACAAAAACCTTGAGTTCAAAAACAAAAAAAATGTGATGTTTCCTCAAAAGTAGAACATACTTATATACTACATACCAGTAAAGATTTCATGTCTTATAGCTTTTCCTGTTTATCCTGAACTACAGCAAGTGATAACTTCAGCTGAAACTTAATGATTCCAAAGCCGATGAATCGAGAAGATCGAACCCTGGGTGGATTTCTCACCTTCTATTTGGCAAGAAACGTGTGAAACGGCTGGTCATATTGGAAGCCATTATTGAATGAGTACATACTACATGCGAATGCACATGCGAGAAAGAATAAACATACGTACAATACATATGCACATTACTTATTCATAACGCTGCATGGATCAGGCATACATAAGCAGGCGAGAGGCAACAAAGGTCATTGAAGAGTTTTGTTTGCCATGATTTGGAAGGTGCGAAAGTATGCCCGCACCAGTCGGACGGCAGCATATTGTGCGAGAGGCTGTCAACTCGGAGGGGTAGCAAGTTTCAGCAGCGATGGGTGGTTGGAACCTTCTGGTTTCTGCGCCGTCAACCCCACAAGCATCTGCAGGCTAGTGAGCCTCTTGCTCACTTCCTTCGTGCTCCTTAGGAGCACTTCTCCACTGGTGTCATATAGGCTGCCATCATATCATGCCCGAGTTCGTTTCGGTGCATACGTACTAATGGCCCATTCACATTGGAGGACGTACTCTGGGCGCGCGCCGGGCTTACGCTCAGCTTAGCGTGTCTGTGAACGCGCCATAAGCTGTTGGTCTTCATTTTAGCTTGCGATCTGCTGTCATCCAAATGCGTCGCCATTTTCGGTCCCCGTTCCGATCCATCTCTATCTCAAATCGGGTCGCTTTGCGATCGTAAGGAGATTCCTCATTTCCCCCTCAAAGCCCCCTTTGCAACAGACGGTTACGCCGAGGAAGCAACTCACTACACCATCAATCTCCACCCTCCAAGGCAACATCTGGGCTGGTTGATGGAGCAGTTGGTCAAACATCTCAAGTGGAAATCCATGGTCATCTTGTACGAGAAGAGCCAAGGTATGTTACTACATACAGTACATAGGTGACACACCTAAATTTCGGAACTCAATTTAGTGTATATCCTTTGGGTTCAATGGAGAATGGAGATGTGAAAAAATTTGTGACACATCAGGGCGATTCTTTTCCGTACCCTGAATTGTCCCGCTTTACCTAGCTTTTTGTAGCTACTACCGTATTTACCGGTGCATAACCCCCCATGGCAAAACATAAAAAATGCCCAATGCATAACCCCCCCCCCCTATGCATACCCCCATTCCCATATGTACTGTACAGTACCTGAACCTACCTATGTAAGCTGGTCATATAGTACCCATAGCCACTCCCACACCAAGCTAACATGCCTATAAACCTGCTTGGTGGTGTACTGTAATGATTCGTGTATAACCCCATGGGGTTGTCAAAAAATTAGTGGCCAATTTGGGGGTTATATACGAGAGGGGGTTATACACGAAGGGGGGTTATACACGAGTGCATTATCAAAAGTGGGGTTTACAGCCTATTATTTTTTCCGCCTCGGTAATATAGGCTTGTTTGTACTATTCATGACATGGCAGATGCTTCAAAATTGCCTGAAAAGACAATTACAGCTTCTGTTTTAGCTAGAAAACGCTAAAAAAACACCTCTTCATGCTAGCAAAACCTTCAATTTCTACCGATTTTTGCATGCTCCGTGTATAACCCCCCTGGGGTTATACACGAGTGCAATTGACGTTAGTCGCCGATTTGGGGGGTTATATGCGAGGGGGGTTATACACGAAGGGGGGTTATACACGAGTCATTACAGTATTGTACTAGAATAACCCTGTTTTGACCTCAATTATGCCCTAAAACACGTGCTTTTGACCAAAAAAATATGCCTCGGCGCACCTCTCAAAAACATAAAAAATGCCCCATGCATAACCCCCCCCCCCCCTCAATGCATCACCCCCCTACCCCCCCCTATGCATGCCCCCATATGGGACCTCTCAATTTTTTAATACCCCCACCGGTAAATCCGGTATGTGTTCTGCTTCTTCTACTACTACTACTACTACATACTATTGCCTTTGACTTGAACTTTTCTCTCAGATTTGACTCAGCTGAACGACCTACTGCAACTGTCTTCAAGGCTAAATGGGCCCCAAGTCATGGTAAAGGAGCTGCCATCAGTTCGCAGCATGGATATTTATTCCAAGCTCATTGCTGGTCTCATTGTGAAAGAACTGAAGGTCACAAATATCCTGCTGTCTGCATCGCTGGAAACGATTCGCTTTTTCCTCAAAACTGTGCGAAGTATTCGGCTGCCTGAGGACAAAAGATTTCACCTGATTCTTGCAAACTTAGTACGTCTTACCCATCAGAAATGATTTAGTTTTGAGAGGGAGAAAATAACCTAGTATGTAAAGAGTTCTTACGCTTCTGTAGGATGCGCACACTTTGGATATCGACTCGACTGAGGAAGTTGGAACAAACATCACCACGGTTCGATTGGTTGATATAGAGTCTGAAAGAAATCGAAAAGCCATCGATGAGATCAGAGATGAAATTGCAGCCAAACTGGAAACATCTGATGGTCGTCGTGGTGATAGAATGATGACAGCAACACGCGGCTTTCCGGTAAACGCAGCTTGGCCTTGTACAGTTGGTGCTGGGAGCCTTCGTTTATCATGACTTTAAAGGCACGGAAAAACACCTCAAAAAAGCTCGCGTATCAGTTTTGGTACTTCCGATTCGAATTAGACTACTTAGGCTCCTCCTGTACGTATACGCGCAGTGTATGTACAAAGCAGTTCTCCTTTGCGAACTATCAGGCGGTTGAGTTCTTGATCTTTTTAAGACAGATGTGGCTGTGATGATTGACGCTGTGTCAGTGGTCTCTGAAGCTATCAAACGCTTTGGCACCATCGCACTTAATGGCCCGATCGATTGCGACTCAGACGCCACATGGCGAAGTGGAAGCACTTTCATGAATTACCTGAAAATGGTAGGTAGTACGGTAGTACATTGGGAAGAAATATTGCCAACACACACAAGAAAGAATTTGGGACATAAGTTTTAGACTGAATTTACTGGGCTCACTGGACCCATCAGCTTTGATGCTGAAGGCCAAAGAATCAATTACAAAATGGATGTTTTGAAGCTTACAGAGGCCAAAGGTTTTGAAAAGGTAGCCTATTAAAGAAGTAAATGTACCTAAAAAAAAATGTGCCTACAGTAATCTTTCAGTGACTCAGTT
This sequence comes from Epsilonema sp. ZAB3_2, assembly GCA_030247985.1. Lineage (NCBI taxonomy): Eukaryota > Metazoa > Nematoda > Chromadorea > Desmodorida > Epsilonematidae > Epsilonema > Epsilonema sp. ZAB3_2. The sequence goes on along the minus strand of JASAMW010004369.1, from coordinate 3,288 downwards.
CCTTTTCCTTATGCCTTCAATTCAACATTGTTATATTTCAGTTTGCTGTATGGGACTCAACCACTGGTGTTGTGCAAGTGCTCAAGCCTGACCATGCTAAGCAAGCAGATTTGGAGAATAAAACGCTGAGGGTTACCGTATACCTGGTAAGCGAGGAAAACTAACTAATATTTTACTTTGACTGTACTCTTAGTGTTTCTCAGTGTCTCACCTGTATGCCCAGATTTTCCTTCTTATGTCCAGGAAGAGCCATTTGTGATGTACAAGCAGACTGAGAAGACTCTGCATGGAAATGACAGGTAGTACATTGTTAGCAACAAATTGTTAGACCGTCTGTAAACATCAAAAACAAAGCCATACACACTATATCTTTCTGTCTAGATACGAGGGCTTTTGCGTGGACATGCTTAATGAAATTTCAAAAGCTCTCAAGTTTTCTTACGTCATTCATGAAGTGAAGGATAGTGCATACGGCAGCCAAGACAGCGATGGAAATTGGGACGGGATGGTGGGAGAGCTCATCAGAGGGGTAAGACAGCGAAAGTGCAACTTGGAAGTGCGCTGCACGCTACGTTCTGTATCCCTTTAATGTGGCAAGGCGGAACTTTTTTTAGGAAGCCGATATTGCATTGGCATCGCTAACCGTAACTTATGGGCGAACGGAAGTGATTGATTTTACGGTTCCATTCATGAATTTGGGCGTGAGTATTTTGTTTCAAAAATCGAAGAAATCAGAGCCAAGTCTATTCAGCTTTATGTCACCGCTCTCTCAGACAGTTTGGTAAGCTTCAGCTAGTCAAAAAGGAAGCGCATATTATATTATACAATATTTTATGTGTCTGTCTATTATTTCTGAAGGCTATGCGTTTTGGGAGCTTACATTGCTGTGTCCTTGTTCCTGTTCCTTTTGGCCAGAATCAGTCCATATGAGTGGGAAAACGAACATCCATGCGATGATGAAAGGTATGAGAAAATGAGGATACCTCGACCTGCTACCCATCGAGCTATTTTTTAAAAAAAAACATCTAGTACCGGTTGCGTTGGCTTTGATTTCAGCGAAATTATCAACGAATTCGATATTCAGAACAGCTTTTGGTTTACTATCGGCTCTATGATGCAACAAGGAAGCGAATTAGCACCAAAAGTACGGTAGAAAGATAAGATCTGAAATAAGGAAATAAGGAATAGTAATTTCTTTTTCGCCGGATAAAATTAAATTTTAGTTTTCGTACTTAAAAGTTATACACTAATACTTATTCTTAGGCGCTTTCCACTCGCCTCGTGGCGTCCATTTGGTGGCTTTTTACTCTGATCATGATCTCTTCCTATACTGCCAATCTTGCCGCCTTTTTGACCGTGGAACGCATGGTGTCTCCGATAGAAAGTGCGGACGATTTGGCGAAACAGACTGAAGTCAAATACGGTACTCTGGATCGAGGATCGACAAAGTCGTTCTTTCAGGTAAGGTGTATTTTAACTGTACATACTACAGAACAACACCAAAATAATATTACAATACTGGCTGATAAAAAAGCCAAAAGTGGATACTAGGTTGTTTGTACTTTTTATGGACCAGTTGCGTTGTCGAGATGGGGTTGACCTCGCAGAATTTTAGTGTTTAGTTTAGATAGGTGCCGACGGGGATGTCGACGTTGTTCAATCATAATCTGGGAGCGGAAAAGGAATGAGTGGGACAGAAGAATTGACAACAAGTGACGTCGACGACCCCGCAGGCACCGATCGATCTAAACTTCCACCAATTACCCGGGGGGGTTACTATCGACAAAAAACAACCCCATCGCGACAATGGCATAACGCAGCTAGTCCATTATACCTTTTTGGTGTGTGATTGATCATCGCTTGTATTTTTATAGCATTCGAAAATTCCAACCTACAAGCGCATGTGGGATTTCATGAGCAGTGATCCCAGTAACTTTGTCAAGAATACACGCGAGGCTATCGAGCGCATCAAACGCGGGAACTACGCATACATGATGGAGTCTTTGATGATGGAATATTACGTAGAGCGCGATTGCGAACTAATGCAAATCAACGGACTTTTAAATTCCAAGGGTTATGGTGTCGGGCTGCGAAAAGGTACCTACACAGTACGTATGTACAGTACATACATACTACACACATCATACTGTACATAAGTAAAAGGGTTAGTGGTGTCGGACTATGAAAAAAGGTACTGTACGTACAACATGTGTAATTTACGTACGTACGTACGTACATACATACATACATGCATATGCATACATACATGCATACATACATACATACATACATACATACATACATACATACATACATACATACATACATACATACATACATACATACATACATACATGCATGTATACATACATACATGCATGCATGCATACATACATACATACATACATACATACATACATACATACATACAGGGTGTCCAACCTATATTTGCACAACTTTCAATTGATCATAACTCCCGTATTAAGAGGCAAAGAAAGTTGGAACCTAGCTCATCTGAAAGCTCAATTCAAGCGCTATAATATGGTAAGTCTGCCGTTTCGCTATGACTCACCGTTTGCAAGTTAGAGCGATTCCCGCAAAACACCTCAAAAATGATTTTGGCCAAACTGAACGCACATCAATTTCCCCTTTTAGCTGCATTTTTCTTGCTTCAGCCAGAGATAATCTGTCATGAATATGAGTATTGTTCATTGATACCCTTAAATTGCCTCATATTGTTCTGTGGTGTCACCTTCTGGATGAATGTGTGCACTTTATTGTCCATTTTCACTCTTCATGCTGAACTGTCACACTGCAATGCCACCCTTTTGGTTAGTTTTGCACATTTTGGTCAAAAAAGCTCTTCAAGGTGCAAAAATCCAATCTCCAATGGTGTGGTACGTTGGGAGATATTGCTGGTCAATTATTTTCCTCTTTCACATTCGTACTAACATGTTTTAGCCCAGTTATCCATCAATTAGCTGTGCAATCTAGAAAATCGCCAAAATGCAGTTTGGCCAAAATCATTTTTGAGGTGTTTTGCGGGAATCGCTCTAACTCGAGAACAGTAAGTCATAGCGATACGGCAGGCATACCACATTATAGCTCTTGAATTGAGCTTTCAGATGAGCTAGGTTCCATATTTCTCTGCCGCATAATATGGGAGATATGATCAATTGAAAGTTGTGCAAATATAGGTTGGACACCCTGTACATACATACATACATACATACATGCATACATACATACATACATACATACATACATACATACATACATACATACATA
>JASAMW010004368.1:0-12354 GCA_030247985.1 Epsilonema sp. ZAB3_2 | reverse complement strand
CTGCTAAATGCTTTGATTTGGCCTGCAAACAAAGTTATAGTATACAGTTATTGAACATAGTTGACACAAACACGCAATATACTGGATCTTTATATTGTAGGAATTTTCAAAATAATACGTTCAACTGAAGAAAAAATGAGTTTGTAGGAATTTCACGTTGTAGGATTTTTGCGAAATATGAGCTCCAAAATGGTAGGATTTTTGTCAAAAATATCGTAGGATTTTTTTTGGACAAATTTGGTTAATTCCTACAATCTCAGAAAAAAACTTACTAAAAATTCCTACATATTCAAATTGCGTGTACTAGGAATTTTTTCGTAAGAATTATAGGCCAAAAAATTCTTCACTTCTATAGAAGTGATGCGGTCATCTAAGGGATATGGTAGCTCATTTGAAAGAGGAGAGTTCAAGGAATCGATTGGTAGAATACATACTTGTCTCAATCGGTTGTATGCTGCTGAGACATATACTACGTAGTAGTGTTGTCAACGGTAATTACTTTACCGTTTTACCGCCTGTACTTTCGCAGTTTTTCAAAACGGTACTGTACAGTTTACCGTCGAATGATGACGGTAAATTATTTGGCTGTACTTTTTACCGTCGATTCAGCCAAAAGTACTTTCAAAAATTTTGGCGGTAAAACGGTACTTTTTTACTGTACTTTTACCACTTACCGACAGCGACCATGGCTGTAATAACTCACTTTTTATACCGTTTACTTTCTACCGTGGTATAAAGTATCGAGTGAGGCTGAGCAGATATAAAATCATTTTAGGTTATGGCAAAGGGACGCCATTTTCTGCTCAAAAAGTGGTATAGAGCTAGAGGGCGCCCTACGCAAATTTTGTGGAACTTGTTGTCTCTTTTCGCTACATACTTGCGTCATGATTCCTGATGGTCAGGAGTCACTGCCCAAAACGTCATACTCACCCATGTGACGGGTCACCTTGCGACCACACAGAAATCATGACGCACGTCAACGAATTGACGATTCTTCATCACCTGTTCAATTCCTTACATACAGAGTACTGTTCTACATTCACATGTTTTGTTTGTCGTTTTCTTTGCGACGGTTGGTTATGTACTTTCAAGCTAATGAAGTATGGACATGCGATTAGTAACAGTCACCGTTTAGTTGCCAAAAGTACGAAAGCGGTGAGTCGCCAATGCATGCATGCCATTACGTGTAAAATAAACAATAAAGAATCAAAAACAGAGGGCAAAATTTTTACCGTATTTTACCGTTTTACCGTCAATTTATTTCAGAAAGTACTGCGGTAAAAAAATTATGACGGTAAAATTACCGCGAGGTAATTTTACCGTTCCGTGCTGCCGGTAATTTTACCTTACTTTACCGCCGCAGTAAATTTCGAAGGTTGACAACACTACTACGTAGGTGTTCAGCCAGGTTTACCCCCATATGTCCAGGTTTACCCCACAGTACCCTAACCCTATACAGTACATGTGCGTGTATAATACAAGTATTGGCGCGTTCACCAGACGTCCGTCACGTTCACGTCCGTCCGTCCGTCCGTCAAACGTATCTAGGAGTATATGGTTGTTTGCGGTGTGCCATGTACTCCTAGATACGTTTTACGGATTTGACGGACGGACGGATGGAATTACGGACGTAACGGACGTCTGGTGAACGCGCCACATGTATGATCTGCTTGTGCTAAACAGAAACATGGAGTGATAGCATATTGCAGCACCGACTTACCTCCTGGGACGTTTGAGTAAGTATTAAGCGCATCTGGGTCGATAGTGACGGTTGTCCCTTTTGTTTCCGGCTTCCCTTTTGCTGAAAATAGCAAAAAAAAACCTTGCCACGGTCACTGTTCGATAAAAAAATATACGTAGTTATTGTGATCAATGTGATCTCATGGTGTGTTGTTTCGCGTTCCTTTGAGCAACTTGGAGATCTACTGGTACCGTATTTTTGGGTGTATATCCCCCCTGAGTATATCCCCCCAGTGTATAACCCCCATTGGCAAAACATAAATTTTGTCCTATGTATATCCCCCCTGGTGTATAACCCCCCATGTAACTGGAAGGTACCTAACCTACCTATGTAAGCTGGTCATAAGCTAGCTATAGCTACTCCTACACCAAGCTACTATGCCTATAAGCTTAGCTGAGCATGTCTTGTACTAGAATAACCCTGTTTTGACCGCGATTATGCCCTAAAACACGTACTTTTGACCTCAAAAACATGCCTCTACACACCTCTCAAAAACATAAATTTTGTCCCATGTATATCCTCCCCCCCCCCCCCCCAGTGTATATCCCCCCCCCCCCCCCAGTGTATAACCCCCCATCAGACCTCTCGATTTTTGTAACCCAAAAATACGGTACTCAAAATTTTTTGGAGATGATCTAATTTCTGTTTTATTACTTTAAATTTAGAAATATTGTAATATGTCACTTTTTTACCTGTCAACTTGACCGTGTAGCTGCTAGCGAAGGGAGCGCACGGGGTAACGGTGTACAAGCAGGATTGCGTCAGGTCGTCGATTTTTGTCGGGGATTCAGTCGCCGGTTTGGCAGAGAGCCAGGCTTCCGCGTTCTCCTGATGCCAAATTTGATCGCATGTGAAGTTCCCGCGGAAGTCCCAATTCAAGGTTCGATCTACAAAAAATATTTCCAGTGCTTGCTTCCGCAGGCCCAAGAAAAAGTGTCCATACTGTCCAATATACCCCATAATTTATTATTTATGTAGGCCTACATTACATACCGACCGACGTAGTATGAACATACCAATCCTATGTAGTTTACTGTGAAGGTACATAACATACCTACGTATGTACGTATTACCAAGACTACATAAGAGAAGACCAACTATCATTCTTTACCGACATACATAGCTGGGCCTAAGCTCCATAGCCATCACAAGTCAGCCAGGCAATGAAGTGTTTGCTTGCGAAAAAAATAGTACACTAGAAGGCCTATCCATCCATACATACTTACGACAAAATGTGTACCCAACCAAAATACTTACACCCGAAAAATGCGAAAAAAATACTAGAATACAACACATACCGTATTTTTGGGTGTATAGCCCCAAAAATCGAGAGGTCTGATGGGGGGTTATACACTGTGGGGGGGGGGATATACACTGGGGGGGGGTGGATATACATGGGACAAAATTTTTGTTTCTGAGGTGTGTACAGGCATGTTTTTGCCGTCAAAAGTACGTGTTTTAGGGCATAATCGTGGTTAAACAGGGTTATTCTAGCATAAGACATGGTCTCCTAAGCTTATAGGCATAGTAGCATGGTGTAGGAGTAGCTATAGCTAGCTTGTGACCAGCTTACATACGGTAGGTAGGTTAGGTACCTTCCAGTACATGGGGGGTTATACACCAGGGGGGGATATACATAGGACAAAATTTATGTTTTGCCAATGGGGGGTTATACAGTGGGGGGGGGGGGGGATATACTCAGGGGGATATACACCCAAAAATACGGTACCTCCATCCACAACATAGAAGGCCCATCTGATCTCTGCTTTGGAGTCATTCTGCACGCACTGCAGTCGGCCCATCTTCACACCCTCCATTTCCTTCTTCAGATCCCAGGAGATCGGCTTGCCCGCAGCACAGGTGCTCTTCAGCTGCTTGACAGTGAGCTCCTTGTCGTGAAAGTAGTGCAGGGTGCAGTTGGGAGCGTGTTTGCAGTCTTTCGGCATGTTCTTCACCATCTCCAGGCTCTCCACTTCGTATGTGGAGAAGACGCTACCCCAAGCCAGCTCCTGCTTTCCGGCTTTCCACTGCTGCGGCTGTGCGTAGTCTTCCCCGCCAATCTTGCATCCCGTGCCCGTGCCCCCGCCGCCCTTATGAAACACTTGCGCCTGAGGATGCGTGGCGGGCTTGTCGTCAAGGCCGCATAGCTTGTAGGGGGGACAGAAGTGGGGATCGTGCGGCGTAAAGGGGAATCTCGCGGAAAAGTTTCAAAGGGGAGGCAAGTTTCGAATTTCTTACATATGAAAACATCTACCTAAGTATGTAAATAAATGTCATTCTCTTTCCATCTAATCCCATCTAACACCACAGAGGCAAACTCGGCTGAACAAGGGGTTAGAGCGAAAGAGGAGCAAACTTTTATATACGTAGGTGCTTTCAAGATGTGTAAAACATCTAAAAATTTGACTCCTCCTCCATACTAATTTCCAGCCAGATCCCCCTTTAAGAAATTTGCTACTCTCACTGCTCAGGCAGTCCGCTGATGCATGAATGGAGCAGTGGGCTTTCTTGTCGGGACAGGTGCTAGCGTTCAAGCCGCAGAAGGCTTGGTCCACCTTCATGTTGCCATAATTGAGCTCGCCGTCATAGGGCCTATTGAGGCTGCATTGGATGTTGTCGATGGACTTGCCCTTATACGCCAGCACGGTGAAGTTCGGCTTTAAAGGGGAAATCTTGCGGGAACTTTTTTGTATTGGAAGGCAAGTTTCGAATCTTTCTTGCTTACATTTGAGAACCGATAGGTAAAATTTTATCCTCTTTCAATCTTTTCCATGTTTTGGAGCTGATTTTGCCTCTCTGTAATACAGGGATCTACTGCAACATAGGCAAAATATTGCGAATTCCCTTTCTAACAGGTTCTCCCTACCTCATAGGCAAAAATCAGCTCGTAAGACAAGGAGTTAGATCGAAAGAGGAAGAAAATTTGCATATAAGTACCCAAATGGTTTCAAATGTAAGAAAATCGAAACTTTTCCACATGGTTCCCACCAGATCCCCCCTTTGAGCCAAAGCTACCACTGAACCTCGCATTCGGTGGACAGTGCAGATGAACCTTGGCTCCGACCACTGGCCAGGGAGTGGGTTGTCCAAACAGATCCAGCGGTTCCAGTGTAGCAGTCAGCTCCTGCGTTTGTTCTGAGGCGAAAGTGAACTTTTCAGCAGTGGGTGTGAACGTGTTCACTTCTACTTCACACCTGACCTTGTGTAAAGAAACGGACTTCAGCCTCTCAGAATACCTACCTTAACGGGCTCTCGTTCGTACGTCTCAGCCGGCGGCTCGCTCTTGCTCGTACGTACATTTAGAATAATCAACACTTCAGATAACTTGCCTTAACTCATGTACGTACAGCTGGGCCCTTTCATCTCAGCCGCCTCGCCTCTTGTTCGTCTGGGCTGCGTCTCTCGCTTGTCTGGGCTGCACGCTGAGCTGATGCATCTGCAAAGGAGACAACCGGACTATGCAAATGCAGCTGCTTATGTATCTACAAAAGATACCGCCGATCAAAGTGAGGTCGTGGGCAATAATCGAGCTCTCCCCGGACGCCTCTTATGTACCATACAAAAGGAGAGTGCAGGGCTCGATTCCTCAGTCTACTCCGACTTCTTGCCAGCGCCTTCTCGTCTCATCCGCGCTCCTGTCGGCCTCAAGATCTGCCAGCAGTCCTGCTAGTTGGCGCTGTGCCAGGGTTAGCGCAGGGAGGTGACGCTGAGTACTTGTGCTCAGAGTGTCGCCCCCCTAAGCCAAACCAGGGTGGCAAGGCCATGTCTCCGCCTGCCTCAGTCTACCCGCAGGCCCCTGCTGCTTCAGCTCTGCCAGGGGTATCATCATCGCTGCCCCAGCCCTGCTCTACTGACTGCCATCTGCCTACTTTTATCTTCATAACCCTTGTTTTTACCTGCGTTTGTTCTACTTGTTTATACTATCGTTTATTATGTATGAAGAGAAGAGATAAACCTTTTACCTGCTACCACTGGTCCATTGCATGCTGCTTTGGGGACTCTTTGCGGTTCAGTATGTTCGTCGATTCTCAAGTAGCTGCTGTATCCACTGGCTAGGGACTGTCAGTGTGTGCTGTTGGTGTGAAGCTGCTATGCCTAGGAGTTGCCCAATGTCTCACCACGAGCTTGGTCGGAGGAGCTGCCTGATTGCTTGGGGACAGAAGGATGGGGTTCGAGACCAGGAGTCCAAGCCGACGCAGCCCTTTCTTCATGGTTTGGGCCGCCGATCTGCGTTCTCCTGGCCTCCAGTCCGTGTCGGCGCCGTCTCAATTTGAACGTTGAGGGCTGTCAGGCCTTCTAACAGGAATCGACGGCCGCCTACGTCTTCGCGTAAGGCCAGTCCGCTGGTACCTTGGGTCTGGAACCTTACATTTGGAAGTCCCGGCGTCGAGATGGTAACTCCTTCGAAGCCACACCTTCAGCTGAACAGTTGGTGAACGGACTCGTCGACAGCTGCCCCATGGATGAACCAGAGTATTGCGAATGCACCGCCCAGCTGTTAGCAGAGGAAGCAAGTCGACCTTCTCCTCACCTTTTGGTTCAACTCACCTCATCACCCTCTTCCACTCACCTGGGTTCAACTAACTTCTTTTGGCGCGATGGCGATGGCTCCCAGTGAACAGAGTTGACATGGCGCCGTCTTTGCTGAGGCCGAGGTGATGAAACCTTTGGCTTCTGCTCCATGGACCTGCAATAGACTGTCAGCTGGTTGAGAATGCCTTTTCCATCAATCTGGCACTTCCAGAGCTGACTTCACATCTCCATGATGGTGCTGTACTACTTCTGCAGTTGGCATGAGTTTTGAGGACAGGCGAGGACGACGGCTGCCTTCTGGTAGCTGAGCGCCCTCTCCCACCCTCACCAGGTCAGCTGACATCAACTGCAACTACCACTACTACCTCAATCCTGCACCATCACCTACATCATCTCTGGCAGGACGCAGATCTTCCATGCTGCCCCTGAAGCTGCCAGAAGCAGTGGTTGGTCACCATCAGCCTTGGCCCACCAGGTCAGCCACCTCCTCTCCACTGTGGTCCATCTCCACTTCGTTTTCTGACTTCTACCTTCTAGAGACAGGAGAGTGTGTACTGGTGTGCCAGCTGTAAAGCTGTTTCACGCCATTACTGTCACTCTCAGCTACAGATGGACACCGGGATGGAGGACTGCCAAGCTGGATTTCATTTGCACCCTACTACCTTCTACCTGCTGCATCCCTGCATCTCCAGTGGATGACTGTAGATTTTGTCCTGTCTCAGGCTTAGGCCCGAAACGGTTGATGAATGCTACAAGTCCAGCTTGCTGACCTCAGTGGTGCCAGAACAGATGATGGGCCTTGTTTCAGAGGTCCAGTGACCACCATCACTCCTGTGCAGTTGCCCCAGGGTGTGCTTTCCTAGCAGACCCCGGGTTCAGGTTGTTGCTGCATGGCTGCCAGCAGTTGGAAATTCTTCCAGAGCGCCTGCAGCCACCATCTCCACTGTCCCAGATGCCAGCCCCTCTAGTGACTCTTCTGGCATCGACTCCACAGCTGTCTCACCTGCAACACAGCAGTCTGGCCACCTCTTCCTTGGGCCAGAGTTCGGACTGATGGCTGCATGGAGGAAGCTAGCTGAAAGGCATAGCTACCACCATTCAGTACCATCAACTGCTGATGAGCTGGGATGAGCCCTGTCCCAGGGGTTCTATGGATGCATCTCTCCCTGGTGTACCGGGTTTCCTGTGTCTCCAGTGGCGTCTCCAGGATGCTGAGCTGCTGTCCATTCGGCCCATGCTGTGAGAGCTGCATGACTGGTCATCGATCCTGACCACCACTATCCAGATTGGGACCTGCAGCTGCATCTTCATTTAGCTGCTACTTCATGGCTGCCCCTGAGGAAGGATGACCTGGCATTTTACCTCTCCACGATGGCTTTTATCACTGCCAGGTGCAACTGACCTCCTGGCCTGGTTTCCTGAGCTGACTCAGCAGGAACATGGCTTGGCAGAGCCATGAGTCAGCTGAACTCAGAGCTGATCTGCCATCTCCATCATCCAGGCAGGAAGGAGCTCAAGGGAAGGCAAGCTGATTCCCCTTGCTGCCTTCCAGAGGATTCAGTCCTGCAGCCTCTTCCTCTATCCTGCAGAGGAATGAGGGTCCAGTATCAGCAGCCATATGTATATTTTATTTATTTATTTATGAGTAGTTATTCTTAAATAAATATTAGCAATGTTTATTTCTATTTTCTAAAATGTTTACTTGCAAGTTTATTTTCTTATTTATTTTATTTACCAATGTTTTGAGAATTTTATTGTTACTTATTCAATAATGAATATTGGCAACAATTATTTCTATTCAGTATTAGTAATTGAAATTTTGCCAATATTTATTACTGCTTTGTGTAGCTTTATGTATGCTTATTCTGTGTAGCTGCCCACATTTATTTATTTATCAATTTATTATTTATTTTACTGAGCTTCTTTTATTGCTCAAAGTATTTTATTGTATTTCCATTATTTTTGAGGCTGCTGCTAGCTTCTAGCTTTCTAGCAGTTAGCCTACTCTACACTAACCTTGTGGTATTTTATATTGTTCTTGTGTATCTTATGTATGGCAACCTTGTTTTATATCTGCATTATATCTGTATATATTGAATTGTGCACTTAGGTTGCCAGTAGATTGTATTCTCTATTTTTTACTAGTGTTTTAAGAACATTTTTTGTGTTCTATTGTAAAGTTAATTAATTTTAACTTTTTCTGCCTCTGTTTCATGCAATGGTTTTATTTCACTGGCTGTTCATGCATGCCAGGTGCATGTGTGAACAGTGAAGTGCTAGCAGTTGCCTGCATGTGCAGGGCTGCTGCTTGTTTTGTATTGTATTTTGTGTGCATGTGCTGAGAGCTGCACATGCATGCTAGCCCATAGTGTTCATATATTTCTTGTGTATTTATTGGACTACTTGTGTATGTAAATTGCACATGCATGGTGTGTGCATGTGCATAGCTTTTAGTAATTTTGTGTTTATTATATTTTGTGCCTTTTATAGTGTGTAATTTGATGTACATTGTGGTTTCAAAAAATTTACTTATGTTGTTCTTTGTATTACTACTACTACTACACTTTATTCATTTAATTGTTTTTGTAGCTTACTTATTCAAGTAATAATTGTGTATATGTAGTATGTGTGGAATAAGTTTTATGTGGTGTATTGTAGAGTATTACTAATGTAATGCTACTTTATTTATGATTGCTGCATCCCTCCTTGTTTTATCTTTCCTTAGTGCCTGGAACTGAGGGAAGTTCCTTTTCTGTATTTTTAGGGGGAGGATGCTGTACTATTTCTTCCAATTTTTATCATGTTTTGTATTTGGTGTATCTAGAGCTGCTAGTGCATGCCAGAAAATGCACATATGTTGTATTGTTATGTATACTTATAGAAACTCAACCTCTACCAGCCCAGCTGCACCTCACCTTTTCTTCAGCTCCTCAGCTAGCAGGTTGCAGCTCAGCTAGCATCCAGCTGCCATTCAGCTACCTTTCATCCAGCTGCATGTTGGAGAAATTCAGTCTCTACTGAAGGGGTTAGCTGCTTGTGTAGTTTTTGGAGCCTGTGTAGTTTTTCAAGTCTGGATAGCTGCTTGTCAGCTACCTCAGTCTTAGAATTCTACATTTGGCTGACTGCTGCCATCTTCATCATCTAGCTGAGTTCTCATCTGAACTGCTGTGCTCAGAGCTGAAGCTGTTAAAGAAGCTGAAGACCAGTGTAGTTTTCCGAGTCTGGATAGCTGCTTGTCAGTTACCTCAGTCTTAGAATTCTACACTGAAGAAGTTGAAGACCATGCAGGGAATGCTGCCAAAGATCCTGGTTGCCCACAGCTGAATCCAGTTACCAGCGAACTTTGATCCTGCTCTGGACCTGTGGAGGCTACCTTATTTCATCAGCAGCTACCCAGATCAACCCTACCCATCCCTGCCTGGCCTCCTTCTGTGATGGGCCTCTTTCGCCCTCCAGCCAGCCACCTTCTCCTGTGATGGGCCTCTTTTGCCCTCCAGTCATGAGTGCCAGTGCTGCCTGCCCCCAGCCTTTAGCTGCAGATGCTGCCCTTCCTGCATTGTTGGACAACAAGAAGCTCCAGAATGTTCTACCATCATCAGCAGCTGCTCAAGTTGGCTCACTTTTAGGAGGAGAAGCATTTATGTATTATTCTATTTCTATTTTTGGCTACTAATGCAAGCCTTAAGTAGAATTGTAGTATTTTATTGTTGTTTATTATGTAAGTCGCCCAAAAATGGCAAAGTGTTGCCTACTTTGTAAGAATTAGATTATTTATTTGGGTCCTACAGTATGTCTACTTAGTTAGTAATTTGGGCCCTAGATAGCAATTATGGTACATTTATGTTGAAATGCTGTAATTAGTGCTATTGTAATAGCCTATGTATTTAGTAACTTTATTTTAAATCCAAGTTGCCTGCTCTACTTATAGGTAATATGCTATTGTATTTTGGCAACTTGATTTTATTTCTATGTTAGCATTATTAGTACATTATGTTCTTTTATTTTTTTTTGCTGCAGTACTGTACCTACTTACTTTATGTAACACTAGTTTTATGTATGATTATGTGTACGTACTATGTTAATGTACTAAAAAAAAAAAAAAAAATAAGTATAATGCTATGTTTAAAAAAAGTACACTTTGCCATGATGTTTATGGTCAGCTGTACATAATAAACAACAATAAAATACTACAATTCTACTTAAGGCTTGCATTAGTAGCCAGATAATACAAATAGAATAATACATAAATTGCTTCTCCTCCTAAAAATGAGCCAACTCAGCAGTGCTGGTGATGGTAGAACATTCTGGAGCTTCTTGTTGTCCAACAATGCAGGAAGGGCAGCATCTGCAGCTAAAGGCTGGGGGCAGGCAGCACTGGCACTCATGACTGGAGGGCAAAAGAGGCCCATCACAGGAGAAGGTGGCTGGCTGGAGGGCGAAAGAGGCCCATCACAGAAGGAGGCCAGGCAGGGATGGGTAGGGTTGATCTGGGTAGCTGCTAATGAAGTGAAGTTGCCTCCACAGGTCCAGAGCAGGATCAAAGTTCACTGACTTCAGGATACAGCTGTGGGCAACCAGGATCTTTGGCAGCATTCCCTGCATGGTCTTCAAACTTCTTCAGTGTTGAATTCTAAGACTGAGGTAGCTGACAAGCAGCTATCCAGACTCGAAAAACTACACTGGTCTTCAGCTTCTTCAACAGCTTCAGCTCTGAGCACAGGAGCACAGATGAGGGCTCAGCTAGATGATGAAGGTGGTCAGCAGTCAGCCAAATGTAGAATTCTAAGACTGAGGTAGCTGACAAGCAGCTATCCAGACTCGAAAAACTACACAGGCTCCAAAAACTACACAAGCAGCTAACCCCTTCAGTAGAGACTGAATTTCTCCAACATGCAGCTGGATGAAAGGTAGCTGAATGGCAGCTGGATGCTAGCTGAGCTGCAACCTGCTAGCTGAGGAGCTGAAGAAAAGGTGAGGTGCAGCTGGGCTGGTAGAGGTTGAGTTTCTATAAGTATACATAACAATACAACATATGTGCATTTTCTGGCATGCACTAGCAGCTCTAGATACACCAAATACAAAACATGGTTGGAATGAAAACACCAAAAATTGAAAGAAATAGTACAGCATCCTCCCCCTTGAAATACAGAAAAGGAACTGCCCTCAGTTCCAGGCACTAAGAAAAGATAAAACAGGGAGGGATGCAGCAATCATAAATAAAGTAGCATTGCATTAGTAATACTTTACAATACACTTTACATAAAACTTATTCCACTCATATACATAGACATGATTATTACTAGAATAAGTAAACTAAAAACCAATTCAATGAATAAAATATAGTAGTAGAAATATAAAGAACAGCATAAATAAATTTTTAAAACCACAATGTACATAAAATACACACAATAAAAAGCACAAAATATAATAAGCACAAAATTACTAAAAGGCTATGCACATGCACACACCATGCATGTGCAATTTACATACACAAATAGTACAATAAATACACAAGAAATAAATACACACACGATGAGCTAGCATGCATGTGCAGCTCACATAAAGCACATGCATACATAATACAATACTAAACAAAGCAGTAGCTCTGCACATGCAGGCAACTGCTAGCAGTGAGTGCCATACTCAGGCACACAAAAAATAAAACCATTGCATGAAACAGAAGCAGAAAAAATTAGAATTAATTAACTTTACAATAGAACACAAAATATTCTTAGAAACACTAGTAAAAAATAGAAAATCTACTGGCAACCTAAGCACACAATTCAATATATACAGATATCCCAGATAAGACAAGGTTGCCTTAAATAAGATACACAAGAAAAATACAAATACCACAAAGTTAGTGCAGAATAGGCTAACTGCTAGAAAACTAGAAGCTAGCAGCAGCCTTAAAAATAATGGAAATACAATAAAATACTTTGAGCTATAAAAGAAGCTCAATAAACTAAATAATACATTGATGAATAAATAAATGTGGGCAGCTACACAGAATAAGCATACATAGAGCTACACAAAACAGTAATAAGTATTGGCAAAATTACAATTACAAATATAGAATA
>JASAMW010004367.1:0-92172 GCA_030247985.1 Epsilonema sp. ZAB3_2 | reverse complement strand
TAGTACAAATTAAATTTCTGGGACCCATGCATTATTTATCTCAGGATCTAGCCAACCTAGCTCAAAGCGGTTAAAAATCTCTCGATAACTTTAGCTCGCCTGGAAAATAAAAAAAAACGCATGCGTCTACGTGCCCTCTGTGTTGAGAAATCGCCAAATTCCTTAAGTACTAAAAATGTACTAAAAAGGTACACTTTTTTCGATTATTCAGCATAAATGAACAAGCCGCAAAAATTTTTTTTTCATTAAAAGTAGCCTATCCTATGTAAAATTTGGGGTAATTTTCAAAAACAGTATCGGTGTTTTAAAAAAATTTAACCCCTAATATATAATTTTGCAAAATTTGTATATTTGTGACAATTTTTGGGTAGGGGTTAAATTTTTTGAAACACCAATACTATTTTTGAAATCTGCATCAAATTCTACATAGGATAGGCTACTTTTAATGAAAAAGTATTTGCGGCTTGTTCAGTTATGTTGAATAATCGAAAAAAAGTGTACATTTTTAGTACTTAAGGAATTTGGCGATTTCTCGACACAGAGGGCACGTAGACGCATGCGGTTTTTTTTATTTTCCAGGCGAGCTAAAGTTATCGAGAGATTTTTAACCGCTTTGAGCTACGTTGGCTAGATCCTGAGATAAATAATGCATGGGTCCCAGAATTATAATTTGTACTATAGGTACCAGGTAGGTACGTTACAGATGTATTACGTGTGCATACATGTATATGTTATAACGGTTAGCTCCAATGCATTATTATTGTCGGAGGGCATTCGTATGGGTCGGGGTGTCCAATGCTGTCAACACGTATTTTCTAGGTTCGGAAGCAATATCGCAGCTTTCACCATCGAATTGCCGCGGACAAGATTCTCAGATTTCTTCAAACTTGCCAAGTGCGCTTTCAGCTTTTATAACACACAACAAACACACATGAATTCGTAGTTTGCGGACCTACACAATGTAAAAAGTACGGCGCGTGCGTTTACAGTTGCGAAAGAAGTCCCCTTCCGGCAGTTGGAGGCGTGCTAGCTACGTAAGTCTCCTCTCCTTTCGCAACTCTACGCGCGTGTCGTACTTTCTACGGCGCGCATGGACAGCTGTCTTGGTTCGCTAATACGGAGGACTACAAACTCATGGTGAAGAACCTTTTCAGAATTTCCTGGTTAGCTCCATTGCTCACTCTTTTCAGAAGCGACTCTACCTCCGACGCCTGGCCAGCTGCGTGGGGGCGCTACAGCGTCCCACCTGCAGCGTGTGGCCGTCGTCCACCGTGCCGAAGCTCTGCGAGGCTGCAGACGATCACATCCGGGTCCTCTTCCACCGCTGGAGATGCAAGAAGTACCGCGCGTCCGTCGACCAACAGACCTACTTCAAGATGCGAGAGAAACTCGCTGCCTGCCTCATATTCAAGGAGAAGAAGACCGCCTATCCTGTCACGTAAGGAAAATTTTTTGGTGGGATATGGGGTAATTTTGGGGTAATTTACTGTGGGGTAATTGGAGGTAATTTTACGGTGGGGTAAAATGTGTGTTAATTTTTATGTGGGGTAATTGTTGGATAGTTTTTGTGGGGTAATCGTGGGGTAATTTTACTGTGGAGTAAATTTTCGACACCGCCCAACGCCTAACCGATCGTTGAAGGGGTAAACTTATTGTATACGATTCTATGAACTTTATCTTGTGTTGGCAGAGTGGGGAAACTTGGGGGTGTTGGGGTATGTTTTCGACAAGGGGGCAACCATCCGAACAAAGCACCAGCTTTGCTCTACCTGCTTGCTACATTGGCTAAGCGACTTTTTGCCGTTGTGCTTGCAGGGTGGCTCATCCGTTTCGAGGTGACTACGTACGCCTGAGACAGAATCCCAAGTGGCGCCGTATCTCCTTGGATACCTGTGATGAATACGTGGTATTCGCGGATATGGTAACCAAGATTCATCGCTCATCTGGAAAGGTGAGCTAATATTGCAGGATTTTTAACGATACTGGTTGCGCTACTGTGTTGCTTAGTTGGTAGAGCGCTCGCACGCACCCACAGTAGGCCTGGGTTCGAGTCCCGTTGCGGAACAGTATAGATTTATCTTGTGGAATTTTATTTTTCCGTCTAAAACAACCGTATTACAGGTGTCTACCATGTTGCTGGTGGTGAGTACGTCGGGTGTTCTGATACTGGATCATCGCTCTCTCACCGTGAAACATCGCGCCAATATCGACGAAATTCAGAGAATATCGCTCAGCCCATTTGCCGACAACTTGGCTGTACTGCACATGGGAAAATCGGTATGTACAGTACACCTATGTCTCGTTCATGTTATGTATTTACATACACGTATGTACCTTCTTTCTGTACTTTATATGTGGGGTACTTCATGCAATCTATTGTATGTACAAAAGAAACAAAGTTGGTATGTATGTACAGAGACGCACTTTAGCGCATTGTGTTGCTTTTCAGTCAACGCTGAGCAGGAAATCAGGTGATCTGTTGCTGGAATGTCGCCATATGATCGAACTGGTTGCCAAAATTTATCTGGTCATCCAGAACGCCACTGGAAAACCTCCGCTTGTGGACATCTCTGACAAGTACGTATACACACTGTACAGTACGTATGTACATGCGCATGCGTTCGGTACGTATACATTCGTGCATACTCCTAACATACATATGTAGGTACACAATACAAGTACCTTCGTTTCTAACATTAGTAGCCAAGCTATTCGTATCGCAAGGTAGTATGTGAGGTACCTAAGCCTGGTCAATGGGTAAACCTGGCCATCACCTAGTGCTGTACGTACAAACTGAAAGGCACGCGAGCACCTTACCCTGTTACAAGTTTATTCCACGTTCACCATACGTACGTCGGTAAATTCGTACGCCCGTAACGTTCTCTAGATACATCGGATGTTACGGACGTACGGATTTACGGACGTGGTAAACGCGGCATACTCGAGCTCTTTGTTCTACAATATTATCCGGATGTACAGTTCTACGTACAGTACATTCTGCGCTGTTTGTTTATGCTTGCTGCAGGATTCAGATCTGTAACGATCAGGAGAAGCTGGAGCTGCACTTTAAGCCGCCGGGCAGCGGCAGCGGCGCCAGCGAGGTCGGCGGCGGTGGCGGGACGGTGGCGGACGCGGACGCCATCGAAGTGGAGGCGGACCTGGGCGCCAAACTCACGGCCTGCTTCCACGTCTCGCCCAGCTCCAACCTCCGCTACGCCACCACTTCTCCCACCTCCAGCGCCAATCTGCAGGCTGCAGCTGCTGCAGCACAGCTGAAGCAGGCCGGGGGAGGGGGGAGCAGCGGGGGCGGGGACTCGGCCACCCCCTCCCTCTCCTCCTACGCGCCCGCCGAGTACGGCACGCCGAGCAGACGCATGAAGTTCGTGCGCAGGGGCAACCTGATGGAGATTCATATTTGATTGAGACTCGCTGCAGCCCATGCCCTTGCGGGCGAGTAGGATGGAGAATTCATATTTTGGAGATTCATGGAGATGCAACTTGATGGAGATTCATATTTTGAGACCCCTCCAAATCCCCTGCAGGATAGGAGATGCAACTTGCGTTGTCCACTCTTCTAATGCGCACGTGTGTAGATGCGGCACGTGTGTATGGAAGTTTGTGCGCAGGAGCAACTTGATGGAGATTCATATTTAGTGAGACCCGTTGACCCATGCTCCTGAAAGATATTTCACGCCTAGTAGATGGAGGATTCATATTTTGTGCTGATTGATGGAGATTCATATTTGACGACTTTTGCACATTATCATGGCACTGAAGCTACTAAACTTGAAGTTCAAACGAGCAATCTCTTAGCGCAGAGCGCCACTGACCATATGGGATGTCATTATCATTTTGCTTGGTCGAGTGAATATTTTATGTGATGCAGAATTATTGTGTTTTTGTGTGATATTATGAACGCATTGATTATTGAATTGGCTAGTTGTTTTGTTTGCTTGGTTTGAGGATTTTGTTTTAGTAACTACAAGCTGCGTATGAAAGTTTTCAAGCCAATGCGTAAAGCAACCAAAGTGTTTTGATTTGAAATTTTGAATGCCGACCCCGTGATAAAAATGTGACTACATTTGGACGTAAAAAATTGAGGAAAATTTTATTTTTGGACGAGTGTGGGCGTTACGTTATGAACACAAAGAATCAGGACTTCCGAACGTACATACATAATTTTAGCAGCAAAAACTTTGCCGTAACCACAGATACAAACAAAATCAGTCATGAAGTGAAGACACCAAAAAGCAAGCTACAATCCAGCTTTAATCCCGTCTGTGACGCTACAAACGATCAATCGTCATAGGATGTGCACAGTTCAAAAAGACCAACAAAAATCATTACATCGTTGTCACTATCACTCACTACAAATTTTACAGGCAGGGGCGAAACAAACGTTTTGTACTTATTTACAAACATCACAACCACAGGACTCTTCAAAATACGACGCAGAATACTACAAAAAGCAAGACATTTTTGGATTGTGTTCGAAAATTGCCTGAAATAATAGATGTACAATACAATGCCATACGTCACATGGGCCGGGTTTTTTAGTCTTTCTTTACCCCATGTGTACAGTACCTATAAGTCCGAAAAGGAGAAATACTGGTGACCATCGCTCGTCTAGGAGAAATATTGGTGACCATTATCTCGTGCTCGTCCGAATATAAAGTAGCCTACATCCGAAAATTTCTTGCTTTACAGTAACCTGCCAAAAAACCGACCATAATTTACGGTTCATCTTTACAAGGATTCGTGCACCACCTTGTTTCCTGATCTGTGGAGGAAAACTCGAGTCCGAGGCGACAACCGCCGAACACCGGACAGCACACGTCCGCCTCGCAGGGGAAGCCGGCAGGAGGGGGCACTTTTTCCCTCTCCTGTTGCCCCTCAAGGGGCAACTTCCCCTCTGGCTTCCGTTCTCCAAAAGTCTCCACGGGACTTGTGGCAGGTGTCAAACTCTCCTGCTCAGGGTTGATATCGGCGGAGGAATTTGAGGAGGAGACGGACGAGACGATCGTATTCTCGTCCCGCGCCTTTAACGCCGTCGTAAAGCTTCCGAGATTCTGGTATTTCTCTGGAAGAAGAGATATGAGATAAAATGAAAATATGTATCAGTTCCGGTCAATTGGACAAGGTATTGCGATGCTTCGCAAGGTCCATCTTTTACGTCGGAAGGAAGAAGAGCTTTCAAATGAGCTATAGTTACACGCGTAAGGAATGTACCAGTACACACATCACTTGCTGAAACAGCGAGTTCACAGGAGCAAAGGGGCCGGGTTTACCCCACATGTCGGGTTTACCCAACATGTCGGGTTTATCCCACAGTACCCTACTTACCCTACCCACAGTACATACATACCTTACACTACACACCCCACAGTACCCTACATACATCCTAATAGTGCATACCTACCTGGTTTGACGTCCTTCTTGCGATTGCACCACTCCGTTTCGGCCGGGCAGCTCTTGAGGTTGGCGCGGCGACAGCGCTTGTAGCGGACGCGTCGGCCGTCCGTCCGCCGGTCGCACGGCGACCAGTCCGTCCACTCCCCGAACGCCGGCTCCGCCCCCGCCCCAGACCCCGCTCCCGTGCCCACCGCCGGCGCGATGATCGTCTTCACCGCCGAGTCCACCTGCGACACCACCGCCGCCGCCGTCAGACGCGCTGCCGCCGCTACTGAACAACACAAGAGAAGGTGTACTACAGTAGTATGTATGTACCGTAGAGTACCAGGTAGGCCTATAGGACCGTTACCAGGTGTTTGGCAGGGCCTAGTAGGCCGTTAGGCCTAGTAGGTTGTTAGGCCTAGTAGGCCGTTAGTGTTTAGGCCGTTACCAGGGCCTAGTGCTAGTACCAGCAGGTGTTAGGCCTAGGACCGTTATTTACCGGTGCATAGTTGGCAACGCATATTTAGCCCCCAGCATAGCCCCACAGAGGACCTCTCAATTTTTGCATGGGGCTATGCACCGGTAAATACGGTATAGAGTACAGGTACCTTACCTACCTAGGTACGGTATGTATGATGTACTGTACATACATGAAGCATGAAGGTGAATAGCAGATAGCCTACTGTATGTCGTTCGTCAAGTAAGATTATTTCATTTAAATGATATTTTGGCCTTACTATTGTCATTGTGCTGTACGTGTACCTACCTCCTCTATGCTTGAAGCGTCCTCTGGCCTTGAGTCGATTGCGCTGCGAGCTGCATCCGGTTTCGAAGTAGTCGACGATGTCGTTGTTCTCCTCGGTGAAGAGGTCCGGCTGAGATTCGCGATTCTCCGTGTTGAGGATGCAGTTGAGCTGCGGCTCCTCGAAGTAGTACATGCCGGAGCGACAGGTGAAGCCGTAGAGCGCCTGCGCGTTGACGCAGTTGTCCAGACACTCCTCGAAACTCGTCGAGTCCACCACCGTCTCCGCGAACCCCACCAGGATCATCTGCGGCACGCGCTCGAACACGTCCGGACAACTCCGCACCAGGATCGCTGCAAAAGACACACGGGAGATGTCACAATGCGAGCAAGATCTGATGATAAAGGGGGCACTGGTATGGATGTGATTATGGGGGCAATCTCATGATAATGGGGGTAATCTGATCTGATGACAAATGGAGCGAGATCTGATTAGCCGGCGGCGGAAATGTTCGTGATCTGTCCAAAGGTGTCTTGAACGTCCTTATGATTACGACAGGGTACGTACCTATGCGTACCGTACTACGTACGATACGACATGCACCGTAGTACTACATGGTACGGCCCGCATGTACAGTGCAGAAATACCCTAGCTCCCTTTTTTATTTTGACATTTTCTTTCTCAATAATTTATTGACTATGGTAAAACTTACAGTCTATGCATATCTGTTCGTAATAATCCGCGTTGGCGTTTTGCACCAGTTGACCATTGCCGGTGGGCACTGCAGCTTCCGGCGTTGTAATGCACTGACCGTTCGTGAAATCGAAGGATTTGCAACTCTGGAATTACCAAAAATCTAATCCACAATCAAATGAGGTATAGTAAACATCTTGTAATACATAAACGAGCACGTAACATTATGTACAGTGTGTAGTACATACGGTACATGCGCAGTTCAGTAGAAGCTGAGGCTTAGGCTTAGGCTTAGGCTTAGGTTTAGGCTTAAGCTTAGGCTTAGGCTTAGGCTTAGGTTTAGGCTTAGGCTTAGGCTTAGGCTTAGGCTTAGGCTTAGGCTTAGGCTTAGGCTTAGGCTTAGGCTTAGGCTTAGGCTTAGGCTTAGGCTTAGGCTTCGGCTTCGGCTTAAGCTTAGGCTTAGGCTTAGGCTTAGGCTTAGGCTTCGGCTTCGGATTAGTACTGCATGTACAATGAATGGAAATTCGTTGGACGTACGATGTCATTGCTGCATCGCTGAAGGCACTGTTTGAGAGGGATGGTTCCCAGGTTGTTCTCGTCATTTCCGGATAGCTCGAAGCCCTCGATCCTCAGATAACGCGGCTCCTCCCCAGCCGGACACGGATCAGAAAACTCTGCAACAAAGCAAAACGACAGAAGTAAACGTTCATCATGGTACGTACATACGTGTACTGGTAGGACGCATTTATGCAACAACGGGCATGCTGCCGTACGTACCTACATACAGTACGTACAGATTTCGGTAAACACCAAACGTAACTGTCTCTCGGTGGCCTAGACGCCAGTACTCCAGCTGTACAAATACATACTATGGTTGGTACAGTTACGTACAGTACAGTATGTACATACAAATACCTACGTACACTTCCTTTCCTACTACATTGTACATTTTAGTTGCTTGTTACACTACTTCACATGCGCCCTTACTGCTTCCGACGGTGGGTCTGATGGTGTTAACGCCGCCGACCTCTTCGCCGCCCGGACCCGCGGGAAAGACGCCGACGGCGGCGCAATTCGGCGCCCCCGTGGGTTCGAAGTAGTCGCGCCCGAAGAACTGGACCAGTCGCGCCGGGTACTGATTGCCGGTGTGGGCGAACAGATCGCAGACGGAGTTCTGGTTGTCGTAGACGAAGGAGCGACAGGCGTAGGTGCCGCTGGTCTGGGACTGGCAGAGGTTCTTGCACTCCTGCACGGAGATGGTGGAGCGGCGCTCGTACGGCTGCGCGTTGACGATGATGCAGTTGGAGAACTGGCGGAAGCAGGGATCGCCTGGAAACAGAAAACAGCAGTAGACCAGCAGAATGTGACGTGTGCAGAGCATCTGGTCCTTTTCTCCTTCTGAATCGTGATTCAATGCAAAATCGCACAAAGCTCGGGTGCGAACGCACACTACATCGTACGTACGTGATGCCTTACGTACTGTACAGTACATAATAGCCTACATATTATGTACATTACTGTACGTACGTACGTTTAGCATCCCCTCAGATCGTGAAGGAACGTTTATTTTTAGGCACGTGCCTAATGTACAAGCAACGTACGTACCTAAATAGTACATACATACGGTACATAAAGCGCTCTTGATGTAATTTGGAGCAGAAAGGCCTGTACACTACTTTGACTTTGCACGTTGACAGGTTTTACATAAGGAATGTATTTACATTACTATACACTGTACAATGCCTATAAAATCTTACTCAGATCAGCCACTCCTCCTCCGCTTCCCGCAACGGCGCCGCCTCCTCCGGCTCCGTTAAAATGACCGCCGCCCGAGTGCAGTTGCGCTCCTTGCTGTTGGAAGCTACCTTCCGGCGGTGGCGCACCCTGAAACCCCCCTCCCCCTCCACCAGCACCAAAGGAGCCCGGCGGAGGTTGGAAGCTGCCCTGCTGAAAGGCGGAGGATTGATCCTGGAAAACGGCGGCCACCGGCGGCGGTTGCTGTTTCAGCGCAGCCAGTTGCTGGGGCTCTTGCGGAGGCGGGGGAAAACTGCTGCCTGGAGAAGGAGGCGGAGCCAGGAAGCCTGGAGGCGGCGGCGGCTGGCCATTGGCTGCAGCTCCAGCGGCTCCAGCGGCGGCGGCGTTAAATGGGTCCACGACGGCATCCGAAGCGAATAACGGGTTCGCAGGAAAGGGGAGAGAGGAATTTGGACGAGGCGGAGGCGGCGGAGGAGGAGGTGGAGGTGGTGCCTGAGGATTTAAGACGGGTGAAAAGTCGCTGTGCAGCTGCTGACTAGGAAGAGATTGATCCACGTGGAACCTCGAAGATGAGGTGAATGAGGGGTTGTTGGAGGAGGAGGAGGAGGGATGAAGCGACTGCTTTTGAGCTGCCGCGGCTGAATGACTGGGGTAAGGCGGGAATTGAGCTCGCGCCGTGACGGCGGCGTTAATTACGAGTAGAACGACGGAACCGGTGAGCCAACGCCACAGCAGGAATAATATCCTCATCTTTGCCTGTAAACATAGGTGGTGTATGGTACTATTTTGAAGTGAGGGGAGCCATGAGACACAAGCGAAATATTGATGAAAACGAACGTGTAAAAATCGCGAAAGAAGAAAGGACTGAATACAAAATAAGGGCTGAAAATTGAAAAAGGCAATTTGGCTCAAAAGGTAGACGTGCACGTGCAGTCCTGTTCCATACGAATTTCGATGAAATTGAAATCGATAGGCCTCTAACTTTTTGGACATCTTTTTACGACTGTCTGAAAATCGTGCGACTCTTCAAATCGAACTTTATTTCCGAGCAAGCAGCAGAGCAGGCAGTACACAACGTACGTACGTTCATGCCTGATGTACCTAAGTAGCACGTACGTACATACGTAAGTAGCAGCTGGGTGTACATACTGTATAGTAGTATTATGTACACGGTATGAAAACGTGCAGGTATGTATGTACATCCCGTGCCTTGTGTACATTTAAAAATCAAATAACGAATAAGTTTTGCAACCACATGTAGAACACAAGGAATTACAAGAATAACAACTGTCCGTTGTTCATTTGTTCCCGTTCAAGCCTGTACACTTTGTCGTAATCTTCAAATCACAATGTAGGTGGCCTCGATAATCCGCAATATTGATGTTTCAAACAAATGTCGAATAAATCAACATGAATCCTCTTCCCGCTGTCGTAATAGTGTCGATGTAGTAGTGTCGATTCTGCGCGAGGAAAGTGTCCTCCTGAAATTGAAACTCATTTATTCGGCCAAACTGTCACAAAGAGTTGTCGTAAATTACAACAACAAAAAAAACAAAAACTTTTGGGGGCGGAAAACATTGTGAAAGATTTACAGCGTGCGCGCGCCAGAACTCGCTTTGTTTCTTAGGTACGTACGTACGTACAAGGGTTCAGACTAATCAAGAGCCTGGCAGGCACCTCAAATAATGATGCCACCCGCTGATAAAAGGACAATCGAAAATCGCCCTCCAAAAACTTCACTTTTCTTTGGGGTTAGTGCGAAAAGAAGAGCACAGGGGAGGGAGGACAAGGTATACGTAACAAGTTTTTGGTGGTAGGCTGAGATAATGTTCTCTTAACAATCACAGCAGTGCCCTGCATTCTTTTTCAGGTCCCCTGCTGCTGCCACCTCGGACACGAATGGGGCGATTGGGTGGGACAAGGTAGAGGAGGGTTGGCTTTGCTATCATGACAATGATAGAAGATCAATATCGCAGAGACATTGTGACAGCCGGCTATGCGCCATATAGGATTCAGGGTGTACATCTTATACGTACGTATGCAGTATCGTACGTACATACAACACACCTGTCAGTCATCGTCTATGAAATGAATGCGTATACGTATTAAATCCAATAATCCAGCTGACGAAGAAGTCACCTCTAGTTGGCTTGGTGAATGATTCGCCGACTTATCCGTGTGGCGCGCTGATGAAACGTGTTGGAGGAGACATGATTAGTGTTGAGCAATAAAGGCCGCTGGTCCTTCAGGCATCGTTCTTCTTCGTCGTCTATCCAGCCATAATCACCCACCCACATCGTCCACTGAAGGACTGACCTTTGCGAAAGGCACAGAGAGCAGAGCAGCCCCCGATAGATAATTCCGAAATCCTTCCGAGCGACTAATCGCCGGTGACATGAGACCCAGGCGACCACCACAGCAGCCACACCCGCGACCCATTTTCCACCGAAAATGTGTGTGTATGTACGTAAGTATAAACAGCAAACACGCAGAATAAACCACAACCACGTCGGAACAAGACTGATGAAGATGGTACTAGAAAGAAAGACAGGGACGATCATCAGACTGGGCTGGGCTGGGGGAGAGGGGGATATTTTCAGGATTTCAGTGTCTCTTCTCCGTTCATTTGACTGCTACTGAAGTCGCCTGTCGGCATACTGTAGGGCTTCGTGTATACCCCTTCGAATCTTCCGGTTTCTAATGATGTAACGTCTGTACTCTCTGTACAGTTACATACAGCCATTCCTGACTGATGTTCTACTTTACCCCTGAGGTTATAAACGAAGCTTTTCAGAACGCCACTTTTTCAGTGCGGTTTGTGGTTTATGTATGTACGTTACGTACGTACATACGCGTATGTGACTGCATTTCAGATCAGATCCACTGCCCATAGACGTACACTGAGGCGTAAGACAGGAAACGTTTAGCCTAGATTCAAAAATCGCGAGAGATCGCCTTTCTTCGAGCGAGAAAAAATGGTGTTTTTCCTTCAGCATCGACATCGAACGCATGAGCAACACGGGAGCATCTTCTTTCATTCAATATCACTCTGGTGAAGGATTGAGTACTCAGAGTCCTGAAAAATTTGGAGCCGACCCCCTCCCCCCAATTTGGAGCCGAACCTTCCAAATCATAATTTGGTCAAAAATAAAATAAATATGTAGTCAAATTCGAAAAAGGTAAAATTTTACTTACCTGCGTTCATACACTAATCGCAAAATAAGTAAAATGTAAATAGACAGACAAGTCTAAGAGCACAAATTTTGGTCAGAGCAGACGATCACTGATCACGATATTACTGTACTTGTGCTGTATGTACAGATGAAGTAGCCTACTTTGCATAATCAAATTGCCAAATGCGATGGCAAAACATGTAAAAATTATACTTTACTTATTCGCCAGAAACAGCAAAACCAATAACAAGTACAGTACGTACGTAGTGTTACCTTCCTTGGCGTATACAATACACTGAACTGAACCACTCAGCATCAACTAGCCTTCACATGAAGCTTTCGCTCTCGCTCAATTTACAAAGATTGCGTAAATCTCGAATCGTCTTCAGTAAACACATTCTCTTCGTTCCGCAACAAAGCGCGAATATCTGGCGTCGACGTCGTCGTAGTTGGCGACAATGTTCGATCCCGAAACGGCAAGCGACTGAAGCGATTCTTGACACTGCCGACGAATGAGGAGACGCGACGTCGACGTGCCTGAAACTCGGCTACGATCTCGTCGATGCTTCGATTTCGCGTTTCTGGCAACAGGAGAGCGATGCCCACCATACAGACGGCGACTACCACCAGGAAGGGAAAGAAACTGTTCTGCAAGCCCACCCATTGCTCGAACGGCTGATAGGCGATGGAGATGAGACAGGTCCAGAGACGGGCAGAAAATGAAGTCAGACCGACGGCTACCTGTTCATTCATATATGACGCTTTCTATTCCCCGGGGACGACAATGAGCACGGAGCATTACATTATTTGCATACATACATACATACAATACATATTTGTTATTACAATACTTATTTGTTATTACTTATTTGTTATTACAATACTTATTTGCATACATACATACCTACATACAATACATACATAAAAAGAGGCGTTGAGTGGTCGGTCGGGGCTCGGGGTATGTAGGTATTGTACGTAAGGTAAGTTGGCACTTCTTACCGATCGGTGCTCCTGTGAAAACAATTCGCTGGGAAGGATATATGCGACGGGCGAGCCAATGCCGAACACGAAGAAATAGAAGAGCATGCTTCCAATGCTGGCGTAAGAAGCCCATTCGAATTTATTGGGACGCTCGTAGTGGAGATAGAAGAATATTGTGGACAGCGCATGCGCCAGTAAGCAAGCACCAAGTTGAAGCAATGTTAGCATCCGTCGACCCGCTCGTTCCACTAGGTACAGTCCGCGACACGTGCAATGTACGTAGGATCCTGCGACGGGGTTTCCCGCGAGGTGGGAGTGTGGAAAAGCGTGAGCCGATCTCCTTGAAGTAAAATATTACTTGAAATCGTTTTCCCGTTTCCTTGCGCAAAGAATTCCTGCTTTGATATTCACGCGTCGCGGACTGTAGGGAGCGGGAAGGGTGGCGAGAAAAAAGGTCAAACCTCCGGCGAGGGTTGCCAGACCGGCCACGTTAGATGGGACACCGGCCTGTTTGAAAATGTACGTGGAATAAGTGAAGATGGCCGGGGTTCCAGTGAATTTGGAAGACAGCACCACCAGCAAGCAGATAATCAGAGGCGTCCGCAATTCGATGTGACGCAACAATTGACTGACCGATGGTTTCTCTAGATTTGTCGACACGTCTCTCTGAACACAATTACAGTAAAAGAACACACCGTTTTTGTGTGTGCTTGCTTACCCTCATATTTTGTAGCCCCTCAAAATGTTAGTGAGCCCAAAGCCAACCTTACCCTCCACGTTCTTTCCGCTTCATTTACAATCGCGTCAAATTCTTCTTCCGCGTGGCTACCACCGACGAAGAACTGCACAGCTTTCTCCGCCTGGTCATATCGACCCAACTTGATAAGAAGGTAGCGAGGTGATTTCGGGCAGAAAGGCAGAGTGAAGCAGAGCAGAAGAGCGAATAGGGAGGGAAAGGCCAGGGCTAGCGGCCACAGTTCTGCATTGCCCAACAGCTGAGGGAGGCCGAGAATAAGTGCCAGCAGATAGCCAAATGCGATAGCGACCACATGAATGGATCCGGTGGCACCTCGCAGACTGATCGGCGCGATTTCCGTCAAATACATCGGCACCAAACCCGAATCGACACCCATGCATATGCCGAAGAATAGGGTACGCTGGGGAAAAGTCAAGTCGAACTGTGTCGAAAAGCACAATCACCAACCAAAATCTAATATTCGATAGGCGACATCATGTCGATCGATACTGGTGTGACGTGCCACGTTCCGTAATGGCGATAGCCGGGCCTCGGAAAGGGGGGAGAGAAATAAGTAGGACCGAACGGGAATCGAACCCGCTACCCTCGGACACTGCTGTGGACTTAGGCACCCTACCAGGGACCGGTCCGGGGACTTTTGGCTACATACCTAGGTACCTACTGTTGTAGAACACTAGTTTATGTACACTGTGTACTACTGGCCTCGGACGCTATTGCCATATGTACGTAGGGATATCAAATGAAACATTTTTAAACCACTTTGAGTCCGGACCGACTATCCCCAGTTTACCCTATAACCTACCCAGGAATAGCAGCTCGGGTGCCTTGGCCACTTTCGCCAAGCCGCTGCATAGACCGCCCAATATTGAGACGACACCAATGAGAATTAGAGCGTTGCGTCGACCAACCTTTTCCGTCAGGTAGCGAGTGATGAACAAGCTTGACAGCATACCGCTTATTGAACCGAAACCAACCACGGGCACTGACCACAGCCATAACATTGCGGTGTTGCTGATTGTGTAGTTGTAGCGATCCTGGTACAGTCTGGTAAGTTGGTGGGGTATGCGCGCTATTCGTACAAAATCCACTTCGTACTCTGACATTGGTACTTTCACCATTTCGTACTTTTCCAGGTTGGTACAGTATCCAGTTCGTACTTTGTTCATTACGTACGCAAGAAAATCGTGCAAACAACTTGAAGTTGCATTTCGTACAATTTGCATGTACATTTTTCACTTGGTACAATTATCAGTTGGGTAAAAGGCAGTACGTACATTTGCATTGCATTAGTGCATACTGTACTGTACTGTACGTACAACAGGTGTTACCCCGGTAACCGCTCCCAGGTCCATCTAGCTAGATCTAGCGAAAGTACGAACAGCGTGTAAACCGTTGGTGGATACTGTGAAATGTGACCTGCTTGGCGCTTACTGACCGGACTGGACATGGACTTCTGTCCATGGAAACCTCAGCCTGTCTGTAAAGCCTACCTACACAACCGCGTTTGTGGGTACTATTAGTACGTGGAATCTGGCTACCCTACCCTTCCAACTACCAGACTGTAAGTCTCTCTTATCCACGTTTTAAGCACCGTTTCAGGCGTGTTGATGATTGGGAAGCTGTAAAATTGAAAGCTGCCGCCCATCACTGTGACGGCAACTGTCCACAGAAAACCGATAGTCACTCGAGCCATTTTTATAAAAAAATATTATGGCTTCAACATGAAACCAAAAAGATGATGCCGTACACAACACAACGAGACACGTCGACACAATAGCAATAGCAGTCGACTGAGTTCAATCAACTTTAGTGTTTAGTGAGTGTCTAGACTGTCTCTGTATACGGTACCGTACAGTATGTGGTACAGTGGTACATCATTGTATGTATGCACAGAAGAGTTTTACCTACTTATAATATAGTACGTAGGCGTGTAGGCAAACTGTTTCGACGATTCAACTTCTGATAAGGTTGCGTGCATTCGTCTTGCAACAGGAACATTAAAATGTGCAAACATAGCAAGCAAGCAAGTGAATAAATTACAACGGTGAATTTGCGGCTTCGTACGACATGTTGAATTCAATTTACTCACAAAAACTATGACGCATGATTTTTTAAAGGGCTATTCATTTCTTCTAACCTCACTCACACTCACTAATAAAGTTAGGTACATTATACGTAATACACTGTGAAGTCGAAAACCGAAGCTTGAGTACAGGATGACGTGAAAACCTCCGTACCTACTGATCATTTTTTTTCTAGCTTCTGCCTGTTATAGAGTGCTTCTCTGGAAATGCACCTTAGGCACCTTTTTATGGTCCAGCAGCCGTTTTCCAAACATATTGAGCCTTCCGCATTAGGTTGCTGACCAGTATAAAATTTAGCCCCTCCTGTATGCTGAGATATAGTAGCTGCTGGTAGGCCCAAATTGCCCCTCACGTGCCCGCCACTTTTTTCAAAAGTTTTTACCATCATTCTACTCCATTTTCTTCGCTGATTTCGATTTGGGGCATGCCCCTTCGAAATTTTGATGAATACACCGCAAAAATTGACGAAAATGATCAAATTAGCCAAAATTACCTCGTTTTCGACTATATCATGGCATATTGATCAAAATTTCGAAGGGGCATGCCCCAAACCGAAATCAGCGAAGAAAATGGAGTAGAATGATGGTAAGAACTTTTAAGAAAAGTGGCGGGCACGTTAGGGGCAATTTGGGCCTACCAGCAGCTATATCTCAGCATACAGGGGGGGTTAAATTTTATACTGGTCAGCAACGTAATGCGGAAGGCTAAATATGTGTGGAAAACGGCTGCTGGACCATAAAAAATGTGCCTAAGGTGCATTTCCAGAGAAGCACTCTATAACAGGCAGAAGCCAGAAAAAAATGATCAGTAAGGTAGCTAATAAAAGACAAAATATTGGTCAACAAAATGTCGTGCAAAGTGTCAATATACGTACACGTAGCCAGTACGTAGGTATAGCAGCAGTTAGGATGCGTGCACGGTACATCATTGTATACAATTATACATAGACAGACGTATGTACATAGGTACATAGTCCAACCAAATCATGCTACAGTACGTACGTATACCGGTATCAACTGGCGTAACCGTACTAAGTTTGATCAATAAAATGCCAACTACAGACGTAGCCCAGGTACATACAGTACATAAAGGAAATAATTGGCCGATCTTGTTTGAATGTACTGTACATTTTCCTGCAGAATACAGTGCTTGTGCGTGCTTACAGTACATACGTGTATTACACAATGTGCTCGTGCTAATGTATACGAACAGTAATCATGTACATAGGCCTACATACTTTTTTACACATACAAATACAAACTAACTAGCTATGTACATATTCACGAGTTGCGCTATGCCCTAGTATTGGGTTGCGATATGACCCCCTCTGATTCAGTGCAACATTTGATCGGCGCCGGCGTCGAGGTCGACGTCGTTTAGGTAGCTGGAAATAAAATGAACCGCGACGCCGACGCCGATTAAGGTCTCACGCTATAGTTTCGGAGCCAACTTTGAGGCTTCGTCGTAGCCGTTGAACGCAAGATAAAAGTGATCCGTCATAATGTGAATAAAGTATCATTCTTCCTCTACACGTACACCAAACGGCAGCGCCAAAGCTCTTGTATTCGGCGCAGTACGACACGCCGAAGAACACAATAAAAACCATGCGATTTGGGTGTTCCGAAGGAACCACTGGGTATTTTTCAACATGCGGCACACCATTCAACGCGTCTTGACGAGAGGAATCGATCGGTACCTGCGCCGCCTCTCTACGTTGCCTCTACGCAAAGTTATCCAAGAAAAACGTGTTTGAAAAAGTTATCGTTTCAATCAAGAATAGCGCCACGGAGAGGCCGTTTCAAGAGGCGCTCTATGGCGCGTCAAAGAGATCGTGTAACAAGCTTTCGATCGATATCTTGATCTCCTCTCAACTCGCTTTCGTTGGCTCAGGAGAGCCTGGACCGAATTTATCAAGAAGTCCATGCATAGACAGTTGTCCCTGCATAGTACGAAGACGAGCGCAGAGAGCGCGACTGGAGCGGAAACAGCGAACGGAAAACAAGCAGACGGATGATTGTATGGTGTCAGGAAGTGAAAACAGCTGGAATTAGATATCACCAGATACTTCAGTAGTAGTACAGGAGTCCACGGCTCAGAGATCTATAGTGTGAGACCTTAACTGTTGCCCTGAAAGTCACAGTTATTCAGAGGGGTCACCTCGCGACCCAGCACATTAGCGCCTTAGTGCGTCCTACCACCCATGAAACATTACACCGGATGCAACGCCGACGTCGGCGCTTGTGACTTAGCGGAGTAATTCGTGGCGGGTGCGCTGTAGACGCTGTTGCGTTTATCGCCAGCCGTCACAGCTGCTGCAGTACAAGCAGCGAACTGCGGTGTAGGATTGAGGAAGGGCGGAGCTGTGTGCTGACTGGGACTGCTGTCGTATCCCCTCCTGATGCTGGAGGTTCTGGAGTGCTGGCTACTGGCCCCGAAGTGGGGCAGGGGGGATGAGGGGGGTGGGGGCAGCTGCTGGATGGTCTGGACGGGCCCGCGGTGTGTGGTGTTAAGCTTCGCTACTATCAGAGTGATCGGGAAGGCCAACACCACTACGCCGCAGATCATGATCAAACTGCCCACCACTTTGCCAACTGAAATAATTTCATTGTGGATGTTGTCAAAAGAAATTGTCAAATGTTTCCATTACTTTTTCAGATCATGATCGCGTACTAATATAATATGTTTAATACGGTGTCCACTGACTGTAATGTGTGTGAGGATGCTCATACGTGAGCAGTGAACATGCAGTCCCCACTGCATAGAGTTGAATTTTAGATTTAAGATTTAGATTTAGGCATTAGGCTTAGGCTTAGGCTTAGGCTATACGTATGCACAAAAGATAGGAACTTCAAAGCACAGCTGCTGCGGTATGTATGAGAGCAGGCCAACAGAAAAGAGGAATGGCGGAGGACGCTCATACGTGAGCAGTGAACATGCAGCGCATACCCCACTGCATAAAGTTGAATTTTAGATTTAGGCTTAGGCTTAGGCTTAGGCTTAGGCTATACGTATGCACAAAAGATAGGAACTTCAAAGCACAGCTGCTGCGGTATGTATGAGAGCAGGCCAACAGAAAAGAGGAATGGCGGAGGACGCTCATACATGAGCAGTGAACATGCAGCGCATACCCCACTGCATACAGTTGAATTTTAGATTTAAGATTTAGATTTAGGCATTAGGCTTAGGCTTAGGCTTAGGCTATACGTATGCACAAAAGATAGGAACTTCAAAGCACAGCTGCTGCGGTATGTATGAGAGCAGGCCACCAGAAAAGAGGAATGGCAGAGGATGCTCATACGTGAGCAGTGAACATGCAGCGCATACCCCACTGCATACAGTTGAATTTTAGATTTAGGCTTAGGCTTAGGCTTAGGCTTAGGCTTAGGCTTAGGCTATACGTATGCACAAAAGATAGGAACTTCAAAGCACAGCTGCTGCGGTATGTATGAGAGCAGGCCAACAGAAAAGAGGAATGGCGGAGGACGCTCATACGTGAGCAGTGAACATGCAGCGCATACCCCACTGCATACAGTTGAATTTTAGATTTAAGATTTAGATTTAGGCATTAGGCTTAGGCTTAGGCTTAGGCTATACGTATGCACAAAAGATAGGAACTTCAAAGCACAGCTGCTGCGGTATGTATGAGAGCAGGCCACCAGAAAAGAGGAATGGCAGAGGATGCTCATACGTGAGCAGTGAACATGCAGCGCATACCCCACTGCATACAGTTGAATTTTAGATTTAGGCTTAGGCTTAGGCTTAGGCTTAGGCTTAGGCTTAGGCTTAGGCTATACGTATGCACAAAAGATAGGAACTTCAAAGCACAGCTGCTGCGGTATGTATGAGAGCAGGCCAACAGAAAAGAGGAATGGCGGAGGACGCTCATACGTGAGCAGTGAACATGCAGCGCATACCCCACTGCATACAGTTGAATTTTAGATTTAAGATTTAGATTTAGGCATTAGGCTTAGGCTTAGGCTTAGGCTATACGTATGCACAAAAGATAGGAACTTCAAAGCACAGCTGCTGCGGTATGTATGAGAGCAGGCCACCAGAAAAGAGGAATGGCAGAGGATGCTCATACGTGAGCAGTGAACATGCAGCGCATACCCCACTGCATACAGTTGAATTTTAGATTTAGGCTTAGGCTTAGGCTTAGGCTTAGGCTTAGGCTATACGTATGCACAAAAGATAGGAACTTCAAAGCACAGCTGCTGCGGTATGTATGAGAGCAGGCCAACAGAAAAGAGGAATGGCGGAGGACGCTCATACGTGAGCAGTGAACATGCAGCGCATACCCCACTGCATACAGTTGAATTTTAGATTTAAGATTTAGATTTAGGCACTAGGCTTAGGCTTAGGCTTAGGCTATACGTATGCACAAAAGATAGGAACTTCAAAGCACAGCTGCTGCGGTATGTATGAGAGCAGGCCACCAGAAAAGAGGAATGGCAGAGGATGCTCATACGTGAGCAGTGAACATGCAGCGCATACCCCACTGCATACAGTTGAATTTTAGATTTAGGCTTAGGCTTAGGCTTAGGCTTAGGCTTAGGCTATACGTATGCACAAAAGATAGGAACTTCAAAGCACAGCTGCTGCGGTATGTATGAGAGCAGGCCAACAGAAAAGAGGAATGGCGGAGGACGCTCATACGTGAGCAGTGAACATGCAGCGCATACCCCACTGCATACAGTTGAATTTTAGATTTAAGATTTAGATTTAGGCATTAGGCTTAGGCTTAGGCTTAGGCTATACGTATGCACAAAAGATAGGAACTTCAAAGCACAGCTGCTGCGGTATGTATGAGAGCAGGCCACCAGAAAAGAGGAATGGCAGAGGATGCTCATACGTGAGCAGTGAACATGCAGCGCATACCCCACTGCATACAGTTGAATTTTAGATTTAGGCTTTGGCTTAGGCTTAGGCTTAGGCTCTACGTATGTACAACAGATGGGAACTTCAAAGCACAGCTGCTGCGGTATGTATGAGAGCAGGCCAACAGAAAAGAGGAATGGTGGAGGACGCTCATACGTGAGCAGTGAACATGCAGCGCATACCCCACTGCATACAGTTGAATTTTAAATTTAGGCTTACGCTTAGGCTTAGGCTTAGGCTTATGCTTAGGCTTAGGCTATACGTATGCACAAAAGATAGGAACTTCAAAGCACAGCTGCTGCGGTATGTATGAGAGCAGACCAACAGAAAAGAGGAATGGCGGAGGACGCTCATACGTAAGCAGTGAACATGCAGCGCATACCCCACTGCATACAGTTAAATTTTAGATTTAGGCTTAGGCTTAGGCTTAGGCTTAGGCTTAGGCTTAGGCTTAGGCTCTACGTATGTACAACAGATAGGAACTTCAAAGCACAGCTGCTGCGGTATGTATGAGAGCAGGCCAACAGAAAAGAGGAATGGCGGAGGATGCTCATACGTGAGCAGTGAACATGCAGCGCATACCCCACTGCATACAGTTGAATTTTAGATTTAGGCTTAGGCTTAGGCTTAGGCTTAGGCTTAGGCTATACGTATGCACAAAAGATAGGAATTTCAAAGCACAGCTGCTGCGGTATGTGTGAGAGCAGGCCAACAGAAGAGAGGAATGGCGGAGGACGCTCATACATGAGCAGTGAACATGCAGCGCATACCCCACTGCATAGAGTTGAATTTTAGATTTAGGCTTAGGCTTAGGCTTAGGCTATACGTATGCACAAAAGAGAGGCGAATTTCAAAGCACAGCTGCTGCGGTATGCATGAGAGCAGGCCAACAGAAGAGAGGAATGGCGGAGGACGCTCATACGTGAGCAGTGAACATGCAGCGCATACCCCACTGCTTAGGCTTAGGCTTTGGCTTGCTATACGTATGCACAAAAGATAGGAACTTCAAAGCACAGCTGCTGCGGTATGTATGAGAGCAGGCCAACAGAAAAGAGGAATGGCGGAGGATGCTCATACGTGAGCAGTGAACATGCAGCGCATACCCAACTGCATAGAGTTGAATTTTAGATTTAGGCTTAGGCTTAGGCTTAGGCTTAGGCTATACGTATGCACAAAAGATAGGAACTTCAAAGCACAGCTGCTGCGGTATGTATGAGAGCAGGCCAACAGAAAAGAGGAATGGCGGAGGACGCTCATACGTAAGCAGTGAACATGCAGCGCATACCCCACTGCATACAGTTAAATTTTAGATTTAGGCTTAGGCTTAGGCTTAGGCTTAGGCTTAGGCTCTACGTATGTACAACAGATAGGAACTTCAAAGCACAGCTGCTGCGGTATGTATGAGAGCAGGCCAACAGAAAAGAGGAATGGCGGAGGACGCTCATACGTGAGCAGTGAACATGCAGCGCATACCCAACTGCATAGAGTTGAATTTTAGATTTAGGCTTAGGCTTAGGCTTAGGCTTAGGCTATACGTATGCACAAAAGATAGGCGAATTTCAAAGCACAGCTGCTGCGGTATGTATGAGAGCAGGCCAACAGAAGAGAGGAATGGCGGAGGACGCTCATACGTGAGCAGTGAACATGCAGCGCATACCCCACTGCATACAGTTGCTAGAGGGCTCAAGCGCGCAGGCAACGGGCAGCAAAGTGGACTTGTATCCGGAAAATTTTAGATTTAGGCTTAGGCTTAGGCTTAGGCTCTACGTATGTACAACAGATAGGAACTTCAAAGCACAGCTGCTGCGGCAGTATGAGAGCAGGCCAACAGAAAAGAGGAATGGCGGAGGACGCTCATACGTAAGCAGTGAACATGCAGCGCATACCCCACTGCATCCAGTTAAATTTTAGATTTAGGCTTAGGCTTAGGCTTAGGCTCTACGTATGTACAACAGATAGGAACTTCAAAGCACAGCTGCTGCGGCAGTATGAGAGCAGGCCAACAGAAAAGAGGAATGGCGGAGGACGCTCATACGTAAGCAGTGAACATGCAGCGCATACCCCACTGCATCCAGTTAAATTTTAGATTTAGGCTTAGGCTTAGGCTTAGGCTTAGGCTCTACGTATGTACAACAGATAGGAACTTCAAAGCACAGCTGCTGCGGTATGTATGAGAGCAGGCCAACAGAAAAGAAGAATGGCGGAGGACGCTCATACGTGAGCAGTGAACATGCAGCGCATACCCCACTGCATGCAGTTGAATTTTAGATTTAGGCTTAGGCTATACGTATGCACAAAAGATAGGAACTTCAAAGCACAGCTGCTGCGGTATGTATGAGAGCAGGCCACCAGAAAAGAGGAATGGCAGAGGATGCTCATACGTGAGCAGTGAACATGCAGCGCATACCCCACTGCATACAGTTAAATTTTAGATTTAGGCTTATGTAGGCTTAGGCTTAGGCTTAGGCTCTACGTATGCACAAAAGATAGGAACTTCAAAGCACAGCTGCTGCGGTATGCATGAGAGCAGGCCAACAGAAAAGAGGAACGGCGGAAGACGCTCATACGTACAGTACGTATGTATACGATAACCAAAGTACGTACATACATTGCGTGCGCGTAGGTTATAGGTGTGGTGTACTTATGTATGTATGTACTTACAGTCGCTCTGTGGAACCATATCCCCGTATCCGACCGTCGTCATCGTGACGATGCACCACCAAAAGGCGGCGGGTATGGTGGTGAACGGTGTATGCTCCGCGCCTTTTTCCACATAGTACATGGTGGTGGAGAAGAGGAGAATCGAGATGCCCATGGTGAACGCGAGCATGAGGAACTCGGAGCGGGAATCCTTTAACCCCGCCGCGAACTTCTGTATACCGGTGGAGTAGCGGGCAAACTTCAGGACGCGCATGACGCGGAAAATACGGAGCAATCGGAGCGCCAACAACGCCCCTTTAAAGGTGGCCAGACGTTCCGGATCCATGCCGGCTAAAGCCAGCGCCAACTCCGCGTAAAATGGCAGCACGGACAGCACGTCGATGACGTTAAAGGGCGGATGTGGCAAAGATTTTCCCATAGTGAAGGCGAAGACCGATTTTTGAAATTTCCTTCGGTGAACTTATGCAGTTTTTCAAGACGAATCGATTCCACATCATGTCTCTGGCGATTTTGCCTCCTCGTAGAGAAACATCACTTGTAAAGCGTGTTTCGCAACGCAGCGCAATTTATTGTGAAACGCCCTAAGTGGCGTTTCTCTACGAGGAGGCAAAATCGCCTCGAGACATCAGGTGGAATGATTTGTCTTGAAAAACTGCATATTCTGACCGAAGGAACTTGTAAAAATCATCTTCGCCTTCACTTATGGGGAAACCTGTGCCGCATTTCCTTCGGTGAACTTATGCAGTTTTTCAAGACGAATCGATTCCACATCATGTCTCTGGCGATTTTGCCTCCTCGAAGAGAAACATCACTTGTAAAGCGTGTTTCGCAACGCAGCGCAATTTATTGTGAAACGCCCTAAGTGGCGTTTCTCTACGAGGAGGCAAAATCGCCTCGAGACATCAGGTGGAATGATTTGTCTTGAAAAACTGCATATTCTGACCGAAGGAACTTGTAAAAATCATCTTCGCCTTCACTTATGGGGAAACCTGTGCCGCATCTGCCCTTTAAGAGGGGAGCGGACAAAGTCCAACTTGCGCACGCAGATGAGAAAGCGGGCCGCGTACTCCATGCTGAACCAGGCCACGCACACCAGCTCCAGGTGCTGCAGAACGGCGTGCGGTTCGCCCTTGTCGTCCTGACACGGCGGCAGGGAACTCAGGACCAGACCCACCACTGACACCATGATGAAGGTGATGGAAATGGCCGAGATGACCTTGGCCACTGGCGATGAGGTCGGCTCCTCGAAACAGGTCCACAGCATGCGCCGAGGCCGCTCCAAACACCACGCTTCTGCAAAGCAACACAACTTTTTAGCCGTCAATCCACACACACACAATCATTATGCAGTGTGTATGTACGGTACAGTACACTTAGTGGACAAAGTCTGAACATGGACGGCATAATGGTTCAGTGAGTTCCAAGACAGTGGCCAGTGATGACATTTTTTGGCCAACGTCAAGAGCAAGAGAAGGCATCGTTCCAGCAAAAACGGTAGTATGGTGGTATGTACGTACGTGTACACTAAAAGTACATACAATGATGTTATACTTTTCATTGCAGAACATACAGTATTATTTTATTTGTATGATGTATGTAGGTACTTTTCCTTCTCGATGATTGCCACTGATGTACACACGTACACACCTATCGTGCACTACGTACGTACAGTGCATAGTACATAGGTACATACTTTACGACTGTACGTACCTGTATGTACATTACGTACGTACCGTACATACCTGAAAACTGATCCGGTTGCAAGTTGAGGTCTTTGTCGGGCAGGATGTCGGATCCAGAACCATCCGCAGATGCCCCCTCGTCTCCCTCTTGCATCAGCTCGAAGTGCTCGTCCCAGCAGCAGGGGGAGACGGCGCCCAGGGGGATCTGCCAGAAGCTGAGCTCGTTAATAAATTTCTGGAAGCACATGCCGCCGGGGCGATGCACGATGCCGCTCATGCCGTACTCCAGCGCCTCCCGGAAGCAGGCGGCGCTGCGGAAAAAGTGGAAGGTGTTCGCGGCCTCCTCGAAGTAGTCCGCGAGTTTCACGCGAGTCTGATGCGACGCTCCCGCGAATCGCTGCAGCAGCGTGCCCTCGCGACCTTCCTGCAGCAGTTTCTGGGACACCCGGTAACTTTTGCCGCCCAAGAAGCTGAACTGCAACCACTTGCCTTCTACCGGTGTAAGCTTCCCGCCAGTTCCAGTTGTAGTAGTAAATTTGCAGCCCTTTTCTTCATCGCTTGCTTGGTTGTTGTTGTCGTTTGCAGTGAGCAAAGGAAACAGCTCTCCTGGACGCGTCTCTGCTTTTTCTTTCTGAACGACGTCGACTGTACCATTTGCCGCCGCATTCTTCAGACTCTGATCGGCCGCAAGCGCGATTTGTTCCGCTCGCAACAGGATGCGTTCGTCGATACTTGATTTCGATTGATGGGCCAATTTGGAAACCGCCGCAGGCGTTCTGCCGCTTGATTTTGACACCTGCTGATCCAAGAGCGGCAGATCAGAATCATCTTGCAAGGAAACGTGTTGGAGGAGACATGATTAGTGTTGAGCAATAAAGGCCGCTGGTCCTTCAGATCGTTCTTCTTCGTCGTCTATCCAGCCATAATCACCCACCCACATCGTCCACTGAAGGACTGACCTTTGCGAAAGGCACAGAGAGCAGAGCAGCCCCCGATAGATAATTCCGAAATCCTTCCGAGCGACTAATCGCCGGTGACATGAGACCCAGGCGACCACCACAGCAGCCACACCCGCGACCCATTTTCCACCGAAAATGTGTGTGTATGTACGTAAGTATAAACAGCAAACACGCAGAATAACCAACCACAACCACGAACCACGTCGGAACAAGACTGATGAAGATGGTACTAGAAAGAAAGACGGGGACGATCATCAGACAGGACTACTGGGCGATAGGAGAGGGGATATTTTCAGGATCTCTTCTCCGTTCCTTTGACGGCTACTGAAGTCGCCTGTCGGTATACTGTAAGGCTTCGTGTATACCCCTTCGAATAACCTTCCGGTTTCTAATGATGTAACGTCTGTACTCTCTGTACAGTTACATCAACCCCTGAGGTGTGTGTGTGTGTGTGTGTGTGTGTGTGTGTGTGTGTGTGTGTGTGTGTGTGTGTGTGTGTGTGTGTGTGTGTGTGTGTGTGTGTGTGTGTGTGTGTGTGTGTGTGTGTGTGTGTGTGTGTGTGTGTGTGTGTGTGTGTGTGTGTGTGTGTGTGTGTGTGTGTGTGTGTGTGTGTGTGTGTGTGTGTGTGTGTGTGTGTGTGTGTGTGTGTGTGTGTGTGTGTGTGTGTGTGTGTGTGTGTGTGTGTGTGTGTGTGTGTGTGTGTGTGTGTGGGTGTTTGTGTGTGTGTGTGTGTGTGTGTGTGTGTGTGTGTGTGTGTGTGTGTGTGTGTGTGTGTGTGTGTGTGTGTGTGTGTGTGTGTGTGTGTGTGTGTGTGTGTGTGTGTGTGTGTGTGTGTGTGTGTGTGTGTGTGTGTGTGTGTGTGTGTGTGTGTGTGTGTGTGTGTGTGTGTGTGTGTGTGTGTGTGTGTGTGTGTGTGTGTGTGTGTGTGTGTGTGTGTGTGTGTGTGTGTGTGTGTGTGTGTGTGTGTGTGTGTGTGTGTGTGTGTGTGTGTGTGTGTGTGTGTGTGTGTGTGTGTGTGTGTGTGTGTGTGTGTGTGTGTGTGTGTGTGTGTGTGTGTGTGTGTGTGTGTGTGTGTGTGTGTGTGTGTGTGTGTGTGTGTGTGTGTGTGTGTGTGTGTGTGTGTGTGTGTGTGTGTGTGTGTGAAGTAACCAGTAACCTAAGGTACTTTGCAAATTTGCATAATTAAATTGCTACCTACGTACAATGACAATACAAATTAGCCGCCTACTATTTATTCCATCGGCAGAAACAGCAAAACCAATATCATGTACAGTAGTGTACATACCTACCCTATAGGTACTGTACCTAACTGTTGCGTATACAATACACTGAACCACTCAGCATGAACTAGCCAGCACATGAAGCTCTCGCTCTCGCTCTTCAAAGAGTTTGCATGAATCTTAAAGGGGAACTTTGCGCGGAAAATTCAGGGTAAGGCCACACACATCATTAAATAGAGCATAAAAAATGCTGCAAAACGCACCAAGTCCCATCCCTCTACGTGTGGACGAAATATGTGCTAAACTTAGCAACGACACACGTTTTTTGGCTTCCCATTCCACAGGCAGTGAAGATACAGCGAAACTTTATACAACAAAAAGGTAGAACACCAAACGGAGCACACGGTGGTAGAAAAATTATTCAGATTGGTGCAGTGGTTAGCGAGCTACGTGCTCTCAAGCTGAGTTTCTGGCTCACTGATCAGTATTGTGCCTGTAACTCAAGAATGACGCAACGTAGAGGGATGGGACTTGGTGCCCGTTTTGCAGCACTTTTTATGCTCTATCTAATGATGTGTGTGACCTTACCCCGAATTTTCCGCGCAAAGTTCCCCTTTAAATCTCTGTCATCGAGCACATTCTCTTCGTTCCGCAACAAAGCGCGAATATCTGGCGTCGACGTCGTCGTAGTTGGCGACAAGGTTCCATCCCGAAACGGCAAACGACCGAACCGCTTCGTGACACTGCCGACGAATGAGGAGACGCGACGCCGACGTGCCTGAAACTCGGCCACGATCTCGTCGATGCTCCGATTGCGCGTTTCTGGCAACAGGAGAGCGACGCCCACCATACAGACGGCGACGACCACCAGGAACGGAAAGAAACTGTTCTGCAAGCCCACCCATTGCTCGAATGGCTGATAGGCGATGGAGATAAGACAGGTCCAGAGAGGGGCAGAAAATGAGGTCAGACCCACGGCTACCTGCTCATTCATAAATGACGCTTTCTATCGGCGGGGACGACAACGAAGACGGAGCATTACATTAGTGGGCTACACACGTGGTGAGTAAACTCACGGTGAATTCGAACTTCGAGTTGAACTTCGAGTTTTATTTTTCGTGTAGAGCATCCTCACTTGCTCCCACGCGTAAAATTTTTCTCATGTGTTCACACGACGGTGAGTCTTCAAACTCACGTGAACACCAGCCTCCTTATGCTTCGTCGCATGAATTCCCCGTGAG
The DNA here is from genome assembly GCA_030247985.1 of Epsilonema sp. ZAB3_2. Lineage (NCBI taxonomy): Eukaryota > Metazoa > Nematoda > Chromadorea > Desmodorida > Epsilonematidae > Epsilonema > Epsilonema sp. ZAB3_2. Next base: position 63,951 of record JASAMW010004367.1, on the reverse strand, counting down.
TTTACTCACCACGTGTGTAGCGCGCTATTATTTGCATTACAGTAATATCAAAAATATATAATTCCTGTAGAGAAGAATGGCCTACGTAGTGAAAAGAAACGAAGCAATCCCTGACTCGTTTTGGCCCCAAAAAATTGGATCCCAATTTTCTGGATATCCAATTTTCTGGATATTACAAAACCATAAAATTGGATATCCAATTTTATGGATATCCAATTTTCTGGATATGGAATCCCCAGTGAATTGGTTTCGTAATATCCAGAAAATTGGATATCCAGGAAATTGGATATCCAGGAAATTGGATAATCGAAAGCACGCCATCCACACAAACAAACAAATAATTGTCCAATTTTCTGGATATCCAATTTCCTGGATATCCAATTTTCTGGATATTACGAAACCAATTTACTGGGGATTCCATATCCAGAAAATTGGATATCCATAAAATTGGATATCCAATTTTATGGTTTCGTAATATCCAGAAAATTGGATATCCAGAAAATTGGGATCCAATTTTTTGGGGCCAAAACGAGTCAGGGATTGCTTCGTTCCTTTTCACTACGTAGGCCATTCTTCTCTATACAGGAATTATATATTTTTGGTAATATGCATGTACAATACGTACATAAAAAGAGGCGAGTGGTCGGTCGGGGCTCGGGGTATGTAATTATACATAAAGTAAGTTGGCATTTCTTACCGATCGGTGCTCCTGTGAAAACAGTTCGTTGGGAAGGATATATCCGACGGGCGAGCCAATGCCGAACGCGAAGAAATAGAAGAGCATGCTTCCAATACTGGCGTAAGAAGCCCATTCGAATTTATTGGGACGCTCGTAGTGGAGATAGAAGAATATTGTGGACAGCGCATGCGCCAGCAAGCAAGCACCAAGTTGAAGCAATGTGAGCATCCGTCGACCCGCTCGTTCCACTAAGTACGTACAGTCCGCGACACGTGCAAAGTACGTACTTAGGAACCTGCGACGGGGTTTCCCGCGAGGTGGGAGTGTGGAAAAGCGTGAGCCGATCTCTTTGAAGTGTCAAATATTACTTGAAATCCTTTCCCCGTTTCCTTGCGCAAAGAATTCCTGCTTTGATTTTCACGCGTCGCGGACTGTAGGGAGCGGGAAGGGTGGCGAGAAAAAAGGTGAAACCTCCGGCCAGGGTTGCCAGACCGGCCACGTGAGATGGGACACCGGTCTCTTTGAAAATGTGCGTGGAATAGGTGAGGATGGCCGGGGTTCCAGTGAATTTGGAAGACAGCACCACCAGCAAGCAGATAATCAGAGGCGTCCGCAATTCGACGTGACGCAACAACTGACTGACCGATGGTTTCTCTAGATTTCTCGACACGTCTCTCTAAACACAATTACAGTACTTACACACCGTTTTGTCCTTTGTGTGCTTACCTTTATGTATATTTTGTTGCCCCTCGGGCAATCAAAATGTTAGCGAGCACAAAGCCAAACCTTACCCTCCACGTTCTTTCCGCTTCATTTACAATGGCGTCAAACTCTTCTTCCGCGTGGCTACCACCGACGAAGAACTGCACAGCTTTCTCCGCCTGGTCATAGCGACCCAACTTGATGAGAAGGTAGCGAGGCGATTTCGGGCAGAAAGGCAGAGTGAAGCAGAGCAGAAGAGCGAATAGGGAGGGAAAGGCCAGGGCTAGCGGCCACAGTTCTGCGTTGCCCAGCAGCTGAGGGAGGCCGAGAATAAGTGCCAGCAGGTAACCAAAGGCTACAGCGACCGCGTGAATGGATCCGGCGGCACCTCGTAGACTGATCGGCGCGATTTCGGTCAAATACATCGGCACCAAACCCGAATCGACACCCATGCATATGCCGAAGAATAGGGTACGCTGGGGAAAAGTCGAACTGTGTCGAAAAGCACAATCACCAGCCGAAAATCTATTATTCGATAGGCGACATCATGTCGATCGATACTGGTGTGACGTGCCGCGTTCCGTAATGGCGATAGCCGGGCCTCGGAAAGGGGGGAGAGAAATAGCACCGAACGGGAATCGAACCCGCTACCCTCGGACACTGCTGTGGACTTAGGCACCCTACCAGGGACCGGTCCGGGGACTTATTGGCTAAACTCGCCATGTAGGTACCTACTGTTGTAGAACACTAGTTTATGTACACTACTACTGGCCTCGGACGCTATTGCCATACGTACGGATATCAAATGAAACATTTTTAAACAACTTTGAGTCAGGGCGGACTATCCCCAGTTTACCCTGTAACCTACCCAGGAATAGCAGCTCGGGTGCCTTGACCACTTTCGCCAAGCCGCTGCATAGACCGCCCAATATTGAGACGACACCAATGAGAATTAGAGCGTTGCGTCGACCAACCTTTTCCGTCAGGTAGCGAGTGATGAACAAGCTTGACAGCATACCGCTTATTGAACCGAAACCAACCACGGGCACTGACCACAGCCATAACATTGCGGTGTTGCTGATTGTGTAGTTGTATCGATCCTGGTACAGTCTGGTAAGTTGGTGGATACTGTAAAATGTGACCTGCTTGGCGCTTACTGACCGTCCTGACCCACAGTACGTGAATACATATGATCTGCTCGCATTACGTACACTCACCGTTTCGTATACTGCCGATTCGTACCGCACGTTTCGTACACGTACCCATCCCATTACGTACACTGCTTTTGTCGTACACTTATTGATCGGTACACTTTCATTTCGTACATTTGACACCCCGATTCGTACACTTTTTTGTTCATACACTTAGAGATATGTGCGTGCACACACAAATTTGCACAGCTACTGTACCTACAGGTCATACGAATCATACATGCTTGCTTGTCGAAATCAACAATAAAGCTACGTAAGTGAAACTACTAAACTGTCGTTCTGCTCATAACGAAAAGCCTAGTGGATTGGATACCGTATTTTTGGGTGTATAGCCCCATGGGGCTATACAAAAATCGAGAGGTCTGATGGGGGGTTATACACTGGGGGGGATATACAATGGGGGGATATACACTGGGCAAAATTTATGTTTTTGAGAGGTGTGTAGGGGCATGTTTTTGAGGTCAAAAGTATGTGTTTTTAGGGCATAATCGCGGTCAAAACAGGGTTATTCTAGTACAAACAAGACATGCTCAACTAAGCTTATAGGCATAGTAGCTTGGTGTAGGAGTAGCTATAGTTAGCTTATGACCAGCTTACATAGGTAGGCTAGGTACCTTCCAGTACATGGGGGGTTATACACCAGGGGGATATACACTGGGCAAAATTTATGTTTTGTCAATGGGGGGTTATACACTGGGGGGGGATATACAATGAGGGATATACACCCAAAAATACGGTAGGTCGAAAAGAAAAATTTTCCCCAAAATTTGCCTCCAGATTGCCTCAGCCTAAGGTGAAGCCTAATCCTCAGCCTAAGATAACCCTAAGCCTAACCCTAAGCCTATGCCTAAGGTGAAGCCTAATCCTCAGCCTAAGCCAAACCCTAAGCCTAAGCGTAGCCCTAAGCCTCAACCTAAGCCTAAACCTCAACATAAGCCTGACTTGGCCCGTTGGCACACCCACTTGATCAGCTGACGCACCTGTTCCCTGGTTGATCTCTTGGCGCATGTACTTGATCTTCTGCCGCAAATCCCTGCTGAGCGCTGACTTTTTGACGCATGATTTATTGGCGCACCTACCTGACCTCTTGACATACCCTAGTTTTTCAGGGTTGACCTCTGACCAACTACCGATGAAAATTCATTCTTCAAGGACCGAAGAATAATGTGTATACGTACTGGGAAGTGTACCTACCATAGAATGTACGAAACAATTTGTGTACCAGATGCAAGTGTACGAATCGCACTGCTAACAAATTGTGTACGTAAAATTGGGGTACGAATCGAGGAGTGTACCAGGTGGGTCCGGTACGAACTGCAAAGTGTACCAAATGAGCAGGGTACGAAAACCGGGGTACGAAACGGGTTGTGTACATAAGTCGAGCACCCCATACATATACTACGTACTACAATATTGTATTACATAATACCATACGTGGAACATACCCTAACCCTAAGTGGACCGAAAGATGTTTTCACTCTTTGATTTTGGTAGGTATATTGAGTGTGCCATTCTAAGGATGATTTCCACATTCCTGTCTCAACAATTGAAAAGTCTTTGCAGTTTCTATAACGGTCCAGCAACTCTAGCGTGCAAAAACAACCAACACGTAAACATGGACTTCTGTCCATGGAAACCCCCAGCCTGTCTGCAAAGCCTACCTACACAACCGCGTTTGTGGGTACTACATACGTAGTGTGTGGAATCTGGCTACCCAACCCTTCCAACTACCAGACTGTAAGTCTCTCTTATCCACGTTTTAAGCACCGTTTCAGGCGTGTTGATGATTGGGAAGCTGTAAAATTGAAAGCTGCCGCCCATCACTGTGACGGCAACTGTCCACAGAAAACCAATGGTCACTCGAGCCATTTTTCTAAAAAAATATTATGGCTTGAAAATGACTCGACGATTCCGTACACAACACAATGACACAATAGCAATAGCAGTCGACTGAGTTTAATCAACTTTAGTGTTTTAGTGAGTGAATGTCTAGAATGTCTCTGTATACGGTACCGTACAGTGTGTTACAGAGGTATGTACGTCATTGTATGTATGCACAGAAGAGTTTACTACCAAGATAAGTAGGTGTAGCAAACTCTTTCGACGATTCAGCTTCTGATAAGGTTGCGTGCATTCGTCTTGCAAGAGGAACATTAAAATGTGCAAACATTAGCAAGCAAGCAAGTGAATAAATTGCAAAGGTGAATTTGCAGTGTTAATGGCCCATTTGCTTCGTACTCTGTACTACGCGTTGAATTCAATTTACTCACAAAAACTATGACGCATGATTTTTTTAAAGGGCTATCCATTTTCCATTGCTTCTAAACTCACTCACACTCACTAATATATCCCCTTACCGTTGGTCCATTTCTTTCAACAAAATGCCGTTGTTGAACGAAATTTTTCATTCAACGATTTTTCGTGTTGATTCCTTTACTGTTGAATGAAATTGCCTGTTGATTGAAACTTTTGAACTGCTGAGAAATTCAAATTTAGTGTTGATAGATCATGGAAAAAGTGTTGATTGCGAAGAAGGAATCAACACGCTAATCAACAAAAAACTTACGTTGATAAGAGTCAAAAGAGTAAAAAGGAAAATAATGAGTCAATACATTGTTGAACAAAAATAAAGCATGCATTATTGAATCAACGCGTGAAGAAACAAATTTGAAATTGTTGAAAGAAACGCCGAAAAGCCAAAAATGGACCGTTTCAACGGTAAAGGGATAAAGTTACGTAGTACATTATACGTAATACATGGTGAAGTCGAAAACGAAGCTTGAATACAGGATAACGTGAAAACCTCCGTATAAGGTAGATAATAAAAGACAAAATATTGGTCAACAAAATATCGTGCAAAGTGTCACAAAATATACACGTAGCCAGCATCAGGTCAAACTCGAGACCCGGACTTGCGAACTTTTTGGTACCTTGAGTTTGTAATTTCATTTCTGCTACCCGTTTAATTCGCTATGTATAGGATTACATATTACTCCTTCTTCCACTACATGTGCATATAGCAAATAACGCGCTTGCTTCAGGTCTCATATATCGCGATTTTTCAGAGTGTAAATTATCTGCTTGAACTTTATTTACTACTTCACTACAAGTAGGGATTTCAGTAAGTTTCTACTTTTGATATGTCAAAAAAAATTCTTCAAATGAAGTGCATAAGGACATATTCCTACTTACAAGCAAGTAGCAGAATTTACTTACTCGAATAAGAAAAATGCAAATTTGCCAACCTTTCAAGCTAAATCTGCTATAATTACTAAAGTAGCAAAACAACGATTAGCCAATAAGAAAAATGCAAATTTACCAACCTTTCAAGCTAAATCTGCTATAATTACTAAAAGTAGCAAAGTTGCTCAGGAGAAAGTAACAGCTACTTTTGCTCCGGGGAAAGTAGCAGCTACTTTTGTTCAGGGCAAAAAGTAGCAACTACTTTTGCTTGTGTTTGAGACAAAAAGTAGGAGCTACTTTTGCTCAGGAAGGGCAAAAAGTAGCAGCTACTTTTGCTCAGGATCAAAAAGTAGCAGCTACTTTTGCTCAGGACCATTAGTAGCAGCTACTTTTGCTCAGGATCAGGACTAGTGGTGTCAACTTTTGAAAAGTGCAGTAACGGTAAGGTACAGTAGTTTTACCATCTGCACCAGGCGATAGAAATACCATGCGGTACTCTACCATCATCGAAAATTTTACCGCGGTACTGTAAACCCTTGTATATAGCCCCCAGGGGCTATCAAAACGTTAGTCGCCAATTAAAGGGGGACTATATACGAGAGGGGGCTATACACGAGGGGGGCAATACAAGAGGGCATTTTACATTTGCACCCAAAGTAGGGTTTTTTGATCTCCTGAACGCATTGCTGGCAGTTCATGTTTCCAAGCTCCTCTTAGTCAAAAATGCAGATTTTAGGTCAAAAAACTGTGAAATTTTTGTTGTCAAAAATTCTTGTCGAAGAGACATCACAGGTAAAATGTTCAGAACTGTTCCCCTAGTGTATAACTCCCCATTGGACCTCTCAATTTTTGTATACCCCCATGGGGCTATACACCCAAAAATACAGTACCCCCAAAATGTATAATCCCTTTACTGTATGTATTGTATATCCCCCTTGGTGTATAACCCCATGTATGTATTGAACCTAACCTATGGAAGCTACATATAGTCTATACCTAGCTACATATGGAGTGCTGTAGCTACTCCCACACCAAATTCCAAGCTAATAGTATCTTGTACTAGAATAACCCTAACAGCTATTATGCCCTACACATACTTTTGACCTCAAAAACATGCCTCTAACTCTACACACCTCTCACAAACATTGTCCCATGTATGTATGGTAGGGTACTGTGTGTGTGGACAACCCAGCCATGGGATAAACTTAGTCACCTATGCTCCTGTGCACTTGTTTCAGCAAATGATGAACCATTAGCTCATTTGAAAGAGGCGAGTTCAAGGAATGATACTGTACAAACCTAATCGAATACACTTCATTTTTGGACAGAGGGGGGGGGGGCAACTGGTTCAAATCCATTAATTATCAAATGCAAGGTCTGGGAGTTGCGGTACAATGGCAACTGTACTGCTTTTGTTTGGATGATATTTGTCCAGTCCACAGTCCGAAATTGAGTCCGAAAATTACTTCTTGTACTGTAAATATTTGTCTCAATCGGTCCATTGGTTGCTGCTATATGCAGCCTTGAAACTTGCTTTTCTGGCTGGCTGGATTTTTCTATGACAGGGTTTACCCACAGTACCTATAGGTATCCCCCAATGTATATCCCAGTGTGGTAAAATGGTAAACCTACCACAGTAAATGGGCAAAAAACGCCGATGGTAAAGTAAATAAATAGTATCTACCACCATCAGCAAGTTTTGGTGGTAATGCAGTACCATCGTCAAAAAATGGTTACTGTACAGGTGGGAAAACAGCAAAGTAATTTTATTGTTGACATCACTACTTAGCAAAAGTAGCTGCTTTTTTGTCCTGAGCAAAAGTAGCTGCTATTGTACTTCGTGGTCTTGAGCAAAGTAGCTGCTACTTTTTCGTCCAAAGCAAAAGTAGCTGCTACTTCTTGTTCCAGAGCAAAAGTAGCTGCTACTTTTTGGTCTAGAGCAAAAGTAGCTGCTACTTTTTGGTCCTGAGCAAAAGTAGCTGCTACTTTATGATCCTGAGCAAAAGTAGCTGCTACTTTTTGTTTCTGAGCAAAAGTAGCTGACACTTTTTGGTCCTGAGCAAAAGTAGTTATTATTGCTACATGATGGTAAGTAGAGGATTTGAAAGCAAGGATAGACCATTTTTGAGAAATTGGTAACTGACTAGTTGCGTTTTCATACTTTGTGTAAAGTAGCAATTCCCTGTTTAGAGAAACTAAAAATACCAAAAAGTGCAATGCAAAATAACGATTCTGCTACTTACAGCATAGTAGAGATTTCTGTAAATTTTTCCTCCTGATATGCCGCTGAAAATACTGTATAATTTCAATTTTCTGCGGAACTGATACTATTGCAATTTTTACATATCTGAGGAATAAAAAGTTGTGGTATTCCATCAAGCCATTCGTCTAGTAAACGAGGTCGATTAAACCACGGATATTTTGCAAAATTACTAAAGCTCGCGGTGCAGAAAACAAAAAATGCAATACTTAGTGATTCTCAATTAGGAATAACGTATGAAATGAGTACTTTGTTTAATAATGTTGACGAAAGAAGACGAAAAACGAAAGAAAACGAAAAGAAACTTTCTTTCGTCAACATTATTAAACAAAGTACTCTCTTCATACGTTATTCCTAATTGAGAATCACTAAGTATTGCATTTTTTGTTTTCTGCACCGCGAGCTTTAGTAATTTTGCAAAATATCCGTGGTTTAATCGACCTCGTTTACTAGACGAATGGCTACTGGTGATACCTGCGACGCTCAAAGTATCAGAAATAAAATGTACAATATACTTGACTTGCACGCCACAGGCATACAGCAAAATAGAGTGAGTTCTATATAAAGAAACGAGAAAGTAGCCAAGCAGGAAATAATTTGAAACTGTTACCCCAAAAATTCATAAGGTATGAGAATGCTGCTGGCTTCTTATGCAGCTACTTTGAGATGTAGTAATTCAGAGTTTTTTGATGAAAAGGCACATAAATTTACCACAAAGATCAGCAAAGAGGCTACATATTACATGTGGCACAGAGTGAATTGATCTATGGAAGCAACTGATAGACGTTGGGGCGACACAATTTTACAAGGTAAATGCTTTACTTTGCTCAAAAGTTCGCAAGTCCGGGTCTCGAGTTTGACCTGATGTACGTATAGCAGCAGTTAGGATGCGTGCACAGTACATCATTGTATACAATTATACATAGACAGGGACGTACATAGGTACATACAGTAGTCCATACAGTACATACATTACATACAGTACATACAGTACATAGGTACATACATGTAGTCCAACCAAATCATGCTGCAGTACGTACGTATACCGGTATCAACTGGCGAATAACCGTACTAAGTTTGATCAAAAACAGTGCCAACTTATGTATAAACGTAGCCCAGGTACATAAGTACAGTACATAAGGAAATTGGCCGATCTTGTTTGAAATGTAGTGTACATTTTCCCGCAGGGCAATACAGCGCTTGTGCTTACAGTATATACGTGTATTACACAATGTGCTCGTGCTAATGTACAGAATATGTACGAAAAGTAATCATGTACATACTTTTTTACACCATGCAAATATAAACTACATAACCAGCTATGTACATATTCACGAGTTGCGCTATGCCCTAGTATTGGGTTGCGATATGACCCCCTCTGATTCAGTGCAACATTTGATCGGCGCCGGCGTCACGGTCAACGTCGTTCAGGCAGCTTGAAATAAAATGAACCGCGACGCCGACGCCGATCAACTGTTGCCTTGAAAGTCACAGTTATTCAGAGGGGTCACCTCGCGACCCAGCACGTTAGCGCCTTAGTGCGTCCTACCACCCATGAAACATTACACCGGATGCAACGCCGACGGCGGCGCTTGTGACTTGGCGGAGTAATTCGTGGCGGGTGCGCTGTAGACGCTGTTGCGTTTATCGCCAGCTGTCACAGCTGCTGCAGTACAAGCAGCGAACTGAGGTGTAGGATTGAGGAAGGGCGGAGCTGTGTGCTGACTGGGACTGCTGTCGTATCCGCCCCTCCGGATGCTGGAGGTCCTGGAGTGCTGGCTACTGGCGCCGAAGTGGGGCAGGGGGGATGAGGGGGGTGGGGGCAGCTGCTGGATGGTCTGGACGGGCCCGCGGTGTGTGGTGTTAAGCTTCGCTACTATCAGAGTGATCGGGAAGGCCAACACCACCACGCCGCAGATCATGATCAAACTGCCCACCACTTTGCCAACTGAAATATTGTGGATGTTGTCATAAATGAAAAAAATTATCAACAATCTCGTGCTAAAATGTTCAATACGGTGTCCAGTGTCCACTCAGTGCGCTGTACCACGCATAGGCTGCGTACACGCACTTCACTGGTACACTATCACTATGTATACGTACCGTACTATGTAGTAGGCTACAACATTACATACGAGGTGAGCAAACTCACGGTGAATTCACGGTGAGTTTCCTGAGATGAGTTCGAGTTTGTTTTGCGTTTTGAGCATTCTCACTTGCTAGTACGCTATCTGTACCGTACTACGTGTACACACATACGTCTACAACCAAAGTATGTACAGTGCGTGCGTACCCTAGCATATGTACTTACAGTCGCTCTGTGGAACCATATCCCCGTATCCGACCGTCGTCATAGTGACGATGCACCACCAGAAAGCGGCTGGTATGGTGGTGAACGGTGTATGCTCCGCGCCTTTCTCCACGTAGTACATGGTGGTGGAGAAGAGAAGAATCGAGATGCCCATGGTGAACGCGAGCATGAGGAACTCGGAGCGGGAATCCTTTAACCCCGCCGCGAACTTCTGTATACCGGTGGAGTAGCGGGCGAACTTCAGGACGCGCATGACGCGGAAAATGCGGAGCAATCGGAGCGCCAACAACGCCCCTTTAAAGGTGGCCAGGCGTTCCGGATCCATGCCGGCTAAAGCCAGCGCCAGCTCCGCGTAAAACGGCAGCACGGACAACACGTCGATGACGCTAAAGGGCGGATGTGGCAAAGATTTTCCCATAGTGAAGGCGAAAACCGATTTTTGAAATTTCCTTCGGTCAACTTTATGCAGTTTTTCAAGACGAATCGATTGCACATCCATGTCTCTAAGGCGATTTTGCCTCCTCGTAGAGAAACATCACTTGTAAAGCGTGTTTCGCAACGCAGCGCAATTTATTGTGAAACGCCCTAAGTGGCGTTTCTCTACGAGGAGGCAAAATCGCCTCGAGACATCAGGTGGAATGATTTGTCTTGAAAAACTGCATATTCTGACCGAAGGAACTTGTAAAAATCATCTTCGCCTTCACTTATGGGGAAACCTGTGCCGCATCTGCCCTTTAAGAGGGGAGCGGACAAAGTCCAACTTGCGCACACAGATGAGAAAGCGGGCCGCATACTCCATGCTGAACCAGGCCACACACACCAGCTCCAGGTGCTGTAGAACGGCGTGCGGTTCGCCCTTGTCGTCCTGACACGGCGGCAGGGAACTCAGGACCAGACCCACCACTGACACCATGATGAAGGTGATGGAAATGGCCGAGATGACCTTGGCCACTGGCGATGAGGTCGGCTCCTCGAAACAGGTCCACAGCATGCGCCGAGGCCGCTCCAAACACCACGCTTCTGCAAAGCAACACAACTTTTTAGCCGTCAATCCACACACAATCCTTTATGCAGTGTGTATACGGCACAGTACACTTAGTGGACAAAGTCTGAACATGGACGGTATAATGGTTCAGTGAGTTCTAAGACAGTGGCCAGTGATGACATTTTTTGGCCAACGTCAAGAGCAAGAGAAGGCATCGTTCCAGCAAAAACGGTAGTATGGTGGTATGTACGTACGTGTACACTAAAAGTACATACAATGATGTTATACTTTTCATTTCAGAACATACAGTATTATTTTATTTGTATGATGTATGTAGGTACTTTTCCTTCTCGATGATTGCCACTGATGTACTACACGTACATACCTATCGTGCACTACGTACGTACAGTGCATAGTACATAGGTACATACTTTACGACTGTACGTACATGTATGTACATTACGTACGTACATACCTGAAAACTGATCCGGTTGCAAGTTGAGGTCTTTGTCGGGCAGGATGTCGGATCCAGAACCATCCGCAGATGCCCCCTCGTCTCCCTCTTGCATCAGCTCGAAGTGCTCGTCCCAGCAGCAAGGGGAGACGGCGCCCAGGGGGATCTGCCAGAAGCTGAGCTCGTTAATGAATTTCTGGAAGCACATGCCGCCGGGGCGATGCACGATGCCGCTCATGCCGTACTCCAGCGACTCCCGGAAGCAGGCGGCGCTGCGGAAAAAGTGGAAGGTGTTCGCGGCCTCCTCGAAGTGATCCGCGAGTTTCACGCGAGTCTGATGCGACGCACCCGCGAATCGCTGCAGCAGCGTGCCCTCGCGACCTTCCTGCAGCAGTTTCTGGGACACCCGGTAACTTTGGCCGCCCAAGAAACTGAACTGCAACCACTTGTTTTCCACCGGTGTAAGCTTCCTGCCAGTTCCAGTTGTAGTAGTAAATTTGCAGCCCTGTTCGTCGCCTGCTTGGTTGTTGTTGTCGTTTACAGAAAGCAAAGGAAACAGCTCTCCTGGCCGCGTCTCTTTTTCTTTCCGACCGGCGTCGACTGCACCATTTGCCGCCGCGTTGTTCAGATTCTGATCGGCCGCAACCGCGATTTGTTCCGCTCGCAACAGGATGCGTTCGTCGATGCTTGATTTCGATTGATGGGCCAAGTTGGAAACCGCCGCAGGCGTTCTGCCGCTTGATTTTGACACCTGATCCAACAGCGACAGATCGGAATCTTGCAAAGAAGCGGACTGACGTCGCCCCGAAATTCCCCGCTGCGGTGCGTGTGCGCTAGCAGCAGAACCTGAGGAATCTTGTCGATTGATGCTTTTGATCAGGTTCCTCTTCTGATGCGCAGCAGCCTGCGCCGCTTCGCTTAACACCTTCCGATTAAAGGAAGGATTCGAATTGTTTTTCGTCAACGGAGCAGCCGATCCACGAGAACTGCTGCTCATAATGGCACCGGCTAGAGCCATGATGCAGGCTTTAATTTTGGTGCAGCAGCTGCTGTTTCGGCCTGGAAAATTGCTACCGTACATAGCTTTCGATCAAGAATAAAGCGCAGCGCTAGCACAAATTTGTGCATGAGCTTATCGCATGTTCAAAACCTGACACGATCAACCAAAGTACGTAAGACACGAGAAGAGAACATCGGTACAAATGTGCAATAATTAGCAATACGAGTATAACTACCGTATGCCTAGAGGCACAGGTTCCCCCGCGCCCCTAATGTACGTACTCGGCGGGCAGTTTACGTACCTATGTATGCGAATGTCGCGCCCCTAATGTACGTACTCGGCAGGCAGTTTACGTACATACCTATGTATGCGAATGTCGCGCCCCTAATGTACGTACTCGGCAGGCAGTTTACGTACCTATGTATGCGAATGTACTACCAATTTATTTACTGTACGACCCACGCTTATTGTGCGAAGTACGTACTACAGCACCGTACAATATACACGAAAATGACTGTGTTTTAGAAGTTTTAATGGCGTTGTTACATACTTTACTAATACGTAATGTAACCTTCGCCTACACGAGTTTTTCAACGATTTACGAAACTCCCAGGCCTGATTGACTGTACATAGCTTTCTTCATTACGTGACCAGCTTACACAAACAGCTGCACGTAAATGTACGTACTTCCTGCCAAAAGATTACCGGTAAACTAAACGGCGGTTTAAGACAAACGTCCAGAGGATTAGCACAAATTGACGAGAGAACCTGTGCGCAAAGAACAAAAAGCGAGAGTGAGTGAGCAGAGCATCTATCTCGAGCGATAACCTACTGGCATTAGCCCTGAAATGAACAAGAGGGGTTGACGTTGCAATGAAAGCCGATGAAGCAGTTTTACTGCCCAGAACCCAAGAGGTTTCGTGTTGATGACGGATATGACATTTTGGCCCAGAAACAAAAATGAGATTTTCCGATCATAAAAACTGGCACGTATACACACATAGGGTACTATGGGGTAAACCCGGCCTGGGAAAATCCGGCCACCTAATTTTACAGAGCTGCAGATCTCAGCAACCAATGGACAGATTGAGACAAGTATGATGATATAAATCGATTCCTTGAATTCTCCTTTTTCAAATGAGCTATTGGGTTCATCATCTGCTGAAACAGCAAGTTCAAAGGAGCTTAGGTGGCCAAGTTTACCCCATGGCCGGGTTTACCCCACTGCCCTACATATGAACGTACAAGCCCTTTGCTTCCAGAATGTTACAAAGTCGCAAGTGCTTTGAAATCGCGCCTGAGCCAAATATGTGGCGTCATACGGTACGCACCTAGATCCTACACCACAGCAACATCCACAGTGACAGTACAGTACGCACTGAAGCTCAACTGAACATAAAAATATTTTTTCAAGATTGCCCTATTTTTTATAACTCTCAATGGGCCTCAACTCAACGACCGTCTAGCTACGTAAGATACTGTAAGGTAAAAGGAAGTGTATGAGTGCGATGAAGTGTCGGAGACGAAATTTTTTAATAAATACAAAATGAGCAATGGGACTCGCTAATTAGTTGTGACGCAATTGGCTCGGGCTAAAATATTGAACCAGATCACTCATTCATAGCCTCCTAAAAACACAACATATTACGCCAACACCTTCTACTGCGGTATTGATAGCCTGATGCATGCATTGCCATGGCCCTACCAGACCACACATCATAAAATAACGACAACGACACCTTCAATCGAAGTCGTCCTTTCATTTTCGCTACTTACTCATTCATCCAAGGAGTGGCACTGTCACAGCTCTGGCCCAGACATCAGAACTGCCAATATAATCCCACATTTTCCCCAATTCATAAAGAGAATAAAGCCACTGTATCCCGCATCCTACATAAATGAAGGGCAAGGACCCCAGGGCTTACATATTCTTTCCCGGCTGGGCTACGATTAGCAAGCACATTCAATACCGTCTACAGTTTTAGAAACACTTTCAACAATGCCGTACATGGATAGATACAGATACAATGCAATATGTGGAAAATTCGGCTCACCCATCGCATCTATCTCCAGTTGAATTACCCCGAAACAACCCTATATAATATTATCCCAGTTTGCATACAAAAAATCTTTATTTGTAACAGCCAAAATGGACACAATTTTTTCAAACGCCAATATTTGACTACGCCATACGTTACACTACGTATGTGCACGTACAGTAGTACATCATCCACTAATTAGACTAAACTACACTTCAGCCAGTTGTTTCTGCTGTTGCTTCCTGTGCTTTATTTCCTCATCGTGCAATCGTTCGATATTCGCCGCTTTGTCCTTGAAGTAGTCTTCGAACCAGCGCAGATGTTCTCTTTTCCGTCGCACCGTCATGTATGGATTCTTGGACAAGCCGACGCAGACCATTTCCATGAATACACGCACGGGGCCCGTTTTGGGCAAGTCCAACTGATTCAGATATGACGTCATGAACACGTGCTCGTGAAACCCCACGTCTTTCTCTTCGTCCCATCGCCACTCGTTGTCGATGGGATAGGGCCAGAGTTTGCCATCCTCCGTCTGTAAGCAAAATACTACGTATGAACATACAGTAGACTACACGTACCGTACCGTATAAGCCTCAAGCTCCCAGAAAAGTTGTACACCCTCGCTTGGTGTGGACAGCTTGGAAAGAAACACATGGGTGTCTATGCGCCGCGTAAAAAGTACGACGCGCGCGCATACAGTTGCGAAAGAAGCGGACTAGCATTTGGCGTGCATTTCGCAACTGTCTACGCGCGTGCGCCGTACTTTGTACGCGGCGCATACACACCCTTTGGTTTTTCAAGCTGTCCACACCAACCCGGGATGTACGACTTTTGTGCGGTTTGGAGGGTAGGCTACACGTCACCGAGGTCATACCATACTAGTCTGGCCAGAGAGTACGTACGGTATACGTACATATGTATTGTCTAACTTTACAGAGTTGGCAGTAGGGCGTGGCCCTCTATCGATTGGACTCCGCACGAAACTTAGTGGTCGCCTTTCTAATCTTGGTCGTGGTCACTTTGTGCGAGGCCACAAACTACGTCATATTTTTTATTTATGAGAACAGATGGTTCCTTCAAATTTCTTTTGCAATGTGTGCCCAGCCCATAACCGTACGTATGCACGCACGCTCAATTTTGACCTACAAGTATGTACGTACTATGTGCGCTACTACTAACTGCGTGATCTGTGGAAAAGATCGGCGACCGAAAAGTTTTTGTAGCAGCGTAGTGGCGAGAATATGCAAGTGCCGGACAACGGCCGAGAGGATATCGATTTTCGCCCAAATTTCTTCATCATGTACGTAACTGCCAACTCTGTGAAGTTTTACAATACATTCAAACGTACATACAACTGACCACGAGTACCGCACATACTGCAATACAGCCTTTACCCACGCCAATTCTGACCGCATACGCATTCTACAGTACGTACACACCTATCTTTCACCACTCATATCCCCCTCCTCCCTTTACCCATCGAATCATTTCCTGAAATCCGTTCCTCGGCGGTCGCCGCGTGATAGTCCGTTGCCGTCTCTCCGTCAAGTACTCCCACATGGGCAGACGAACGGGCGCCGGGCCTAAACCGCCTTCTTCTCTCGCGGCCCGAGTAAAAATGCCCAGGCCGCGGCCTTCAAAAAAGGCCGCGCCGGGCCGAAACGAACGCCCGGCCGTAATTGGTTCATCATCGCCCCTACCACCACGTCGGTTATTATTGTCCATGAAGGAAGCAGTACGGTATGGCCTGAAAACAGGAAAAAGAGGTACATACCGTATTTACCTCACTGTGCACAGCCCCATGGGGCTATACAAAAATTGAGAGGTCCTAGGAACTATGCATAGGCATGGGGGGGCTATGCATGGGGGACATTTTTTATGTTTTTGAGAGGTGCACAGAGGCATATTTTTAGGTCAAAAGCACGTGTTTTAGGGCATAACTGAGGTCAAACCAGGGTTATTCTAGTCCAATGCACCCTCAAGCAGGCTCATAGGCATCTTAGCTTGGTGTGGGAGTGGCTATGGGTAGCTTATGACCAGTTTATATAGGTAGCTTTAGGTACTCTAGTATATATGGGGCTATGCATAGGGGGGCTATGCATCGGGCATTTTTTTG
Organism: Epsilonema sp. ZAB3_2; assembly: GCA_030247985.1. Lineage (NCBI taxonomy): Eukaryota > Metazoa > Nematoda > Chromadorea > Desmodorida > Epsilonematidae > Epsilonema > Epsilonema sp. ZAB3_2. The sequence goes on along the minus strand of JASAMW010004367.1, from coordinate 47,011 downwards.
CCAATATGAGGCAGGCACGGGAGGGCTATGCATTGGGGGCTATGCACCGGTAAATACGGTAACAAAACAGTCATACTAAGTACGTGTATGTATGTGGGCATGCACCGTTGCTGAATGCAAAGCTTGTACGTATGCGGCCGTTCGTAGCTTACAGGCGTTGCTGCACGCGTCCCCCTCCTCCCGCATACGCGTCTCTGCGCGCCCTCTGCTGCGTGGGTGACAACGCGTGTTCCTCGGGTTCGAAGCGCATGCCGGCCAGCATCTGCGACAAGGCCTCCTTCGCTCCGCCCTCCTCCGCCGAAATCCAGTCCTCCTCCCTCTCTTCGTCTCCATCCGCCAACTGCTCAGCTGCATCCGCTTCCATCAGTTTCCGCTTCAACTCTTCTGTAAGAAGGCAGTAAAGTGGTTGGCGTAGGTACGTTGCTTGTACGAAGTGGTATGTAGGGTACTGTGGGGTAAACCCGGCCATCAAAGCTCCTGTGAACTTTCTGCTTCAGCAAAGGATGAGCATGGTAGCACATTTGAAAGAGGAGAATTCGACTCAATCAGTCCATTGGTTGCTAAAAAATATGCATGGCCGTGTTTACCCCATAGTACCCTACTCTACAAAGTGCGCAGTCTAAGTAAATGCAAGAACTTTAGGTAGAGCCGACTGGCTACCAAAGGGTAAAAAGTGGTCAGTGCATGAAAGTGAGCACATTCATTTCAGCATGAAATGTATCAGCATGTACTATCATCAGCATGTACTACATATCAGCAGTTTCAGCATGTATCACAGTACTACTGTACGTACTGTTGGTACCTTTGGTGCTCTCTGCCTCCTCCGGTGAGCCAGTAATCTCCTCCGCTACCGCATCCACTTGTTGCATCAACACAGAGTCATGCGCCATCCGCCCCCTCGTACCCTCATGCACCGTCTCCTTATCTCCATCCATTGTTTTTCTCTTCCCTTTCTTCTCCCTCTTTGCAGCAGACCTGCTCTCCAATTCAGGCTCTCCAGATGTGGGTTCTTCTCCATTTTCCACCAGCTTCTTTACAGGCTCAACCTTCTTTTTCCTGCCCCTTTTGGCGCCTCCAGGTTTGGCCAACTCCAGTGACGATGTAGCTTTTCCACCAATGCCGGTAGATGATGCTGTCTTCTCATCTACAGCTTCTTCCAGGGAGGTGGTAGATGTGTCCTGAGGTATTCTGGTCTCATTTTCGTCGTCTTTTTCACTCGTATTGCAAAGCTGTCGAGCATTACACAAGATCGGCTTCAAGTCTCTACTTTGAACTCTAATCAGCAGCAACAGCTGGCGAGAGGCGCACCGTAATTGGCTTATGGAACGATGATACATCTGTAATGACAAGAGATACTCTTCCTGCGAAGCCCAATAGCAAGAATTCATAATGTTTTATCATCCATATCAAACCTGGAGGGTCCTCGTTCAAGGATTTACCATAATAAATTCTTGCCAGTAGCCCACTTGTTTTGTTTTCGCAATAGAAAAATACCTGAGGACTCACACCTCCTCGAGATCGTTCAGAACAAAATCAAGACATAAAAAAATCTTTTTTTAATTCTTCATCAATCATTTCTAGCAGACTCACATAGGTACCCAATGTATAGCTCGCAATAACCGTTACGTCGTGGGTATCACAAAGGAATAAATCAACAATAATTCCAATCAGTTACTATAACTAACTAGCAAGCATCACACATTGATATTTGCAAATCTTCTAGTGCTACAAAAGTAACGACAGTGTGCATGCCATCATGGTAGGTAGTTAGGTACATTACATTCTACAGGGTGTTTCATAATATACTCGCCGGATGTTTGTGCTTATATCTCCCCACCGGAGTGTCACATTCGAATGCGGTTTTTTGCGTTGAATAGCCAAGGCTTCAACGTTGATGCAGCCAAAATTTTAGCTTCCTAGGTTGCATTGTCATGGCGCTGTAAGTGGTCAAAGTTGCGGCGCCTTTTCTGCGCAAAACGGAGGCAGGGCACTGAGGCGTGGCAACGGATTTGCATTTTCGCTTTTTTCTCGCTCTTTCAAGTCTGTTCACCATTCCACGCTAACTTTTATGCATTTTTGAGCAGTATTGTCGAAGATAGGCTTCAGTTTGATCACCATGGCATCAGCCTCCCAAGGAAAAGCTTGGATGACCGAATTTTGGCTGTAACACTGTTTGCTAAGTTCGAATCTGCATAAGAGAAGTGGCATGGAGATGGAAAACTCTACCGAAACTTGTGCTCCAGATAAAAACTGGGGAGGGGAATACTGCGGAAGGAAAACTAAGGAGAGAACTTGGTTAGGTAAACTGGGGAGAGAAAAACCGGAGCCGACCTGTACCTGGCCGCCTGCAAAAATGTGTGAAAATTGACGCCTTGCAAATCGAGCTGTTTGAGCCGCTTCCTGTTGGCCTAGAGAGCTGAAATTTTGGCTGTGTCAACGATGAAGCCTTGGCTATTCAACGCAAAAAACCGCATTCGAATGTGACACTCCGGTGGGGAGATATAAGCACAAACATCTGGCGAGTATATTATGAAACACCCTGTATATTACATGTACAGTACATTACATTCTATTCAAGCTAGCGCATAAGCTACATGCAGATGCAGTCCACGTACGTAGAAGCATCATATACATACGTATACTATCAGTACCAAAACTCCGACAGTGAAAGTAATTTGTAATTTATTGGCGCTCTTCTATGTAATATAACGGTGAGAAAAATCTCACGAAGACGATTTGAATTGCTGTCCGAATTCGATTCCTTTCTGTATATTCGCCTTCAGTTCATCCATAGCTTTTTGAAGCAGCTCCTTCTCAAAGTCAGAGAGAGGGCCGGTGCCTAAGATTTTCTCCGCTCCAGACTTCTGCAATAGTATACAGGGAAGAAATAGGGTCCTATGGGGTAACGTAAATCCGACCATGGGACATCCGGCCACCAAAACTTCAGGGCTGCATATCCCAGCAACCAATGGACCGATCGAAAAAAAATATTACATCAATCGATTCCTTGAGCTCTCCTTTTTCAAATGAGCTCTGGTTCATCATTTGCTGAAACAGCAAGAGTTCAAAGGAGCTTAGGTGAGCCGGGATACCCCAGAGTACCCTACTGGACTTCTCTACACTGGACCGTGTAGAGAAGAGTAGCAGCTTGCAAATGAGAAATGCTATACACAGCGTAACAGTTACCCCTAGCTGTACTGGCGTGGAGAAATATTCTACTCCGTCCACTGCATCCGATTTCACAAACGCGCATTCCACGCGACCCGTCTGACCATCCATTGCTTCCAACAACTGCAAACAAACAGTACGTAAACATACCTACATTACATACCACAATGTGGTATGTAAAATATCATTACATGTCCACCGAGAGAATTGTGCAAAATTTTGAAGTCGCGGAAAGTTCTTTCGCCCCAACTTTCCATGTGTCGAAAGGCCTTTCATCGTCTTTTCACTTTTCAGGAAAAAGGCATATGCTTTCGATGGACATGCTACAGAGAATACAACATAAATGTAGCTCTGAACCAGCATATATTTCTTTCTCACCGATGTCGTAAATCTTGCTCCAGCATAGGCCATTGACAGAGTGGCAGAGCCCTGCAAAAAAGAGCACGCTGCTTATGTTAATGTTCACAACTGTAATAAAGTTACGTACCTACGTACCTGTCTGGGTGTGTGTACGTTACGTACCTACTGTAAAGTATTGTGTGTCCACATTTTGTGAATTACGTGTGCAGTAAAGTGCGACCCTTGTGATAATTAGTTATAGATACAACTGCACCACCAATTCATAATGCAAAAGTTGAAAATGAAAAAAAGAAGAAAAAGAGAAGCGAATGGGAAAAAAATTAGGAGTATGAGGATGTAAGCAACTTGTGTGTAAATGCCCCTACCTATCTCCGTGTCTGTGTGTGTACGTACGTACCTAATGTAAAGTATGTGTGTCCATATTTTGTGTATTACGTGTGCAGTAAAGTGCGGCCATAAAACACATACCGCGACCTGGCGACAGTTGTCCGTTTATACAGGGTGTCCCATTTGGATATATCATGTCGTTTGGGGTTATAACTTGGGAACCACTAGAGTTAAGGCGCTGAAATTTTCATTGCAGATACCCAAGAATATGCATAACCATGTGTAAAAATTTCGTCCCAAAACTAAAATCTGAACCTAAGATATCGGCAACCCATGTTTCGACCACGAAAATCGCAATTTTTTGAATCGCAAGCCTGGTGTGCAGACGAATTGTTGTGGAATTTTCATCACAACGCTGGTGAATTATTTTGAAACTGTTGAAAATGGCAACATGAGATTCCAGAGGAGACAACAATGCAAAGGGCTGCTGCTTTCTTCATTCATTGCTTGCCACATGCGTATATCGGTTCAGTTCACACCTCGTCTCAGACAAAACCAAACCACCAGTAGCCTGACCTCTATGCTCGCCCTATCTGACTCCTCGACTTTTCCTTTTGGATTTTCTCCTGAAATAAGCTATATTCTAGTAAACTGAAGGCTTCCCCAGGACTGGAAAATAATATTGATGTTTTTGATTAGCGCTTTGATGAAAATCGCACATAAATATTCGTCTGAACTCCAGGCATGCGATTCATAAACTTGTGATTTTCGTGGTCGAAACTTGAGCTACCGATATCTTATGTTCAGATTGGAGTTTTGGGACAAAATTTTTTACACAAGGTTATGCATATTCTTGGGTATCTGCAAGAAAAATTTCAGCCTCTTAACTCTATTGGTTCCCAAGTTATAACCCCAAACGACATGATATATCCAAATGGGACACCCTGTATATGGGTGGGTTGTTGTCGGTTTGTTGACGAACGGACAAGAAACCAACATCCAAATATAAACGGATGTCCAACACACATAAAACAAACCGACAACAGCTGAACGACTTGTTGCCAACAATGACGCCAGGTCGCGGTATGTACTAAAGGGGGCGTTCAACATTGCCACAGGCGTTCAACAAATGCACGACTTTTCTTTCATGCTTGCTTACTGCGCCAGCCTTCGCTTTAACCACTTCCGTTCCCGCCTCCTGTATTCTCTCCGTTAACCCCTTGAGTTTATCAGGAGGAAACTGGACCGACGGCTTGCACTGACTGATCAGTGGGATGATGGTCACTCCTGAATGACCGCCGATCACTGGACAGTTCACTTGGCGCACGTCCAATTGCTTCAAAAGCAAAAAGAAAAGCAAAATATAGTAAAGTACGGGCCCAATTTGGGCCAGGCAGGGGGTAGAGATCAGGTGATCTGCTATGCACGTAATGGCACGTACAGTACGTACTCTGTACTATGCATACACACCTGTTCAATTACTAGCAAAGAAAGGATGATGCGGCGTTCACCAGACGACCGTACGTCCGACGTATCTAGAAGTACATGGTCGTTAGTGGTGCCTCATACTCCAGATACGTTGGACGTACGGACGTCTGGTGAACGCGGCATGACAAGTGATAATATCGCAACAGAAAACAGTCCGTTTTCAACTGGAGATATGCCCAATTCGCCTACGATTGCCCATTTATCCCTGTTCTAAACGAAATGAACTGTACTTACGTACAGTACATAACCGAAGGGTTGAGGTCAGTACACTACACGTGCATACCTTTTCGTGCGCGATAAAGGTGTTCGCTCGAACGATGTCTAGAGTGGTGACACCGAATATTCGCTTGGGATCGTAGGCTCCATGCTTTTTCAATACCTCCGACGCAATTGGAACTGTGGAATTCACCTGCAAGTAACAACGCCACGTACGTATTAGGGTACTGTGGGGTAAACCCGGCCACCCGGCCACCTCAGTTCCTTTGAACTTACAGTTTCAGCAAATGATGCATCAAATAGCTCATTAGAAAGAGGAGAGTTCAAGGAATCGATTGATATAGGTAACATTTTTGTCTCAATCGGTCCATTGGTTGCTGAGATATGCAGTCCTGAATCTTAGGTGGCCGGATTTTCCCATGACCGGGTTTATCCCATAGTACCCTCAAGACACAACGAATACAGAGCATAAAGATACATGAGAGGAGCTTACGGGGTTCGTAATGACGCAGAACATGGCCTTGGGGCAGTGTTTAGCCGCAGCTTCCGCCACAGCTGCCACTATGGACGCATTCGTATTGAACAGGTCGTCTCTTGTCATACCTACACATAGACACACAAAAAGCAAAGGTAGGTGAGCACGGGATAATTCGGAACAAGCAAACTGCGCAGCGCAATCTCGCGGCCACGCCTCCTAATAACGCAACAAGTGGAGAGTGTGACCAGAATGAGGTCGCTATGCATGGGACTTTGCCCGTACGGTGCAGTTTGCGTGTACGTAGTATTCCACCGCAGAATAGAAGTACGCAAATCACGGACAGAAATCCGCGGAATGCGGCCAAAATTGTTCCTTAGCCAACTTTGGCTTGGGCAGATTATCATACAGCGCAACTCGCGGATAACCTACAGTACCTGGTTTCCTGGCACTCCTGCGGGTATCACGAGGATTTCTGTCCGTATGCGCGTATTCCTATTCTGCGGGAGTGGACACACAAACTGCGCAGCGCGGATTAAGTTCCATGCATTGCGACCTCACGTCACTCTGACCACACTATCCACGAGTTGCGTTACTAGGGGTTGAGGACAGGCCATATTTACGATATGCGGTAACGCGATTGGGTTGTTCAATATCGACCCTGCGGCAATAAATGAAAGTTTGGATCGGTGCCTGCGGGGTCCTCGACGTCATATGTTGTCAATTCTTCTTTTCACTCGCTCCTTTTCCGCTCCCAGATAATTGAACAAGATTGACGACCCCCCGATCCAAACTTTCACTAAATACCGCGGGGTCGCTATCGACTAACCCAATCGCGTTACCGCATATCGTCCATAGCGCAACTCGGGGATATCTTACCTGGTTTTCTAGGCACTCCTGCGGGTATCACGAGAATATCAGCGCCGTCTAGCGCAGCAGGTAACTCGTCCTGTCCGTTATGCGCGCTAACCTGCGCATTCGTACAGATGTGAGACAGGTCCGCCCCAACTCCGGGCGTATTCACAATATCGTAGAGCGCCAATCGCGACACCAAAGGATTCAACTTGAGCAACAGCGATAGCGGCTGGCCTATGCCACCAGAAGCGCCAATAACCGCCACCTTTGTTCCATGCTAAAATTGTAGAAATGGGAAGTAAATGGAATACAGACAGAACAGATTGAGCGTAAAGGGTATGTAGGGTAATGTGGGGTAAACCCGGCCATGGTAAAAGCCGGTCACCTAAGTTTCAGGGCTGCACATCTCAGCAACTAATTTGGACCGATTGAGACCAATATTACATCAATCGATTCCTTGAACTCTCCTCTTTCAAATGAGTTATTTGGTTCATCATTTGATAAAACAGTAAGCACAGGAGCTTAGGTGGCCGGGTTTATCCCACAGTACCCTACACACACGTCCAAATGGCGCGTTCACCAGACGTCCGTACGGATGTACGTCCGACGTATCTTCATACATGAACCATGTACTCCTAGATACGTCGGACGATCTAGGAGTACATTCTTCATGTATATAGATACGTCGGACGTACGTCCGTACGGACGTCTGGTGAACGCGCCAACAGGCCTACCTTGTGATGACAAAACCTCGCAGCCTGAGTCAGCAAAGAGGAAAATTTCGTGAGAACCGGCATGATGATAATAAGTGGCTCGAGTTACTTGGTGATCCGTACACTTGACTTGAACCTTGGTAGCTTCAATTCCGGCCTTTCAACTTCTCCTCATCTTCTTCCTCTTCCTCTTCTTTATTTTCTTTTTCCTTTTTCGCCGCTTTCGCCGTCGCCGCCGTTCATCTCCACGCATTCCTAGAAAGAAAGTAGGTGCGAGTGCTCTAGAAGTACGTGCTTTTTCACCTGCCAACCTAAAATCCACACCGGTCCCATCCCTCGTGGCCGCACGAGGGACAGCAGGCTCTCGAAGCGAAAAAGAATCGCAAAGGGATTACGGTAGCCTACGTACGTGGTAAAAACGAAGACCACGACGCGCGCGCTTCTTCTTTTCTTCCTTCTGCTCGCTGCGCGCTTCGCCGTCTTCGTTTTTACCACGTACGTAGGCTACCGTAGTTATTCTTTCGCTTCGAGAGCCTGCTGTCCCTCGTGCGGCCACGAGGGATGGGACCGGTGTGGATCGGTCAAGAAATATACCGTAACCTTTCGCCGCTTGACCACTGAGTTGATTGATGTGATTAGTCGATTAGTGTCCCAATTTGTTTCTATTCATTTGTTGACGTTCCATCTGAAAACCATATTTTCCCGAACTTCCCCTTTGAAAAGCGGCAATTTGCTGATGCCCTTTTGGGTGAGGTGAGACGTACCAACTGAGTTGACAGTATTTCTGGCAGATTCACATGGATGTGATGTGATAGGTACCTGGTACATAGGTACGTCGTACGTGATCAATGAAACAGAAATAATTTGATTTCAAAAACGCATCTTTATTCTCACACCTTTTGACCGACCTTTTCACCTTTGAAAAACAAACAACATAAATGCACGTAGCCTTTTCTCAAACGTCGAACGAACGTTGTCCCCTCCCTTGGCGTTTTTGCCATAACTCAGTGTCGTCAACGTCTGGGAAAAGTAAGACAATGCTAATGGAGCTTGCATACACAGCGGCTATCTTGTGCCTTGCAGCACTGAACCATTTTGGCCATTGTTGCTCAGTGGCAACCACTTCGACAACAAGCACGTCTAGCTCTTCCAGCAGTACCAGCAGCACTGTTACAGGCGAGGCTTATGGCGCGTTCACCAGACGTCCGTCCGTCCGTCCGTCAATCCGTAAAACGCATCTAAAGCGGTCTGCCATGTACTCCTAGATACGTCCGTTACGGATTTGACGGACGGACGGATGGACGGACAGACGTGACGTGACCGTGACGGACGCCTGGTGAACGCGCCATTAGAAGCACGAGGCTAAGTTTACTTAGGCTTACTGAGGCTTATTAGGTTTACTTAGGCTTAGTTTACTTACTAGAGAATCTTGTTTGATTGTGATGCTGTTCACTGTGCAGCTCGGTTGGTACAGCACTCGCCAAAGTGTAGGAGCCTGACTTCGAGTTCGAGCCCTACCTTGGCGCAACAAGAAAAGATTTTTGCTTTTTTCAGCCGACTGCCTGGTCACCATAAATGGAATGGTGACGATCACAGATGGACAATCGCTTGTGGACAACTTGGACGTCGGGCCCAATCTCGTGTGCACAGGTGGGCAAGTATTGACCGCCACAGACGCCAACATGAACACGATGATCATGACTGGAATGGCTGTAGCCAATGCGATGGCTGGAGAAACGCTGACCTTGGCCTGCTCCAATGGTCAAGTCACCCTCACTCTTGCCTCCAGCATCAACACTGGAGCTAACTACGGCAACATCAGTGCCAATGGTCCGGCACCTGTGACAGTTGTGTGTGCATAGGATTTGATAATAAGGGTACTACGGGGTAAACCCGACCGCCAAGCAGATCTTGAGGAACCAAGGCACGAGACAAGCCTGGGTGCTGGCTGACTGCTGAGTAAAAGTAGGTGAGCTAACCTTAGCTGGTAGAATCTACCTACGGCCGGGTTTACCCCACAGTACCCTGTTTTGTTTACTAGGTCTGCATCTTTCACAAGTGACCCCAATAGGCTAAAGTTCAGCGTAAATATTTTACTTGTGTAAACTACGCCAGGAGTCCTTGAATGTGTAAGTATCGTTGTCAATTGTTTTAAAACAAATTTCTCCTGGCATGTCGTCCGCCGTTTCGTTAATGTGTTCCATAAAAATAGTTGCTCTTGTCACCTTGAAAATCTTCGATGGAACGCAGAAGTACAGTTTCTCCTAAATTAGTCGAAAAAACAAGAGGGAGGCCGAACGGTCCATTTGTTGTCAGTTCGCATCAAAAGAGAAAGAGGTCATTGCCAGTCGTGTGCATACCGCCTAGGGCTGTAACGGATCCGCCGAATATGGAATGAGAAAAATCGGGTCATTTTTTTCGGTTTGCAATTTGTATCACCGGATCCGGATTACGTATTTATAATTTTCTGGCAGATCCGTTACAGCTCTAATTACCAACCTAGCCAAACCCCTCCCTCCTTGCCCGAGGTATGGATGACAGAGACAGATGTCGCAAATACCTGGGGTTGAAGCGCCTCAAAGACTGTCACCATTCGTGGTTGTAGTCACCTTAAAATGCGCGTTTATTTGTCTGAAAAAGTGTGAAAAGTGCAAAAGCGGTGACACGCCACATACCATCTATAGTATATGTGCCACCTCAGGAGCTGCGGTCAAGTCTACCCTGTCTGTACAATTGTCGCTGTTTCGTTTTAACGCCACCATGTTCAAAGCTGCACTCCTGATGCTTTCCTTCATTAGCCTGGGATTCTGTTCCCAACAGTCGTATGGGCCATATGCAGCTGCACATACAGGTAAAGTGCCATTGGTACCTGGACATAAAGCACGCGGGGTAATTCGGGTAATAATAGTCTGATAGTGCTGGCCGGGGGTAATAGATTGGATAGTAGGTAGGTAATTCATCTCCTACTGGAGCGTCAAAACAAAAACTATACTGTACTGATGAAAGTGCCGTGGAATCGGAATCACAATTCCTAAACCTACCTACTCTATTTTCTGTCTGGCACAGCTTTGCCTCCCTGAGATTCGCCCTTGCAAATGTGGCGCGAACTACCCCTGTCCTGGCTCCCAACCTTCCCCAGCCCCACTCTAGTTGTTATTATTACCATAACCGTCTCCATTTATTCTTTTCTCCAGGTGACGACGCCTTCATCGACTGCGTAAGACACTGCCAAAGAACCACCCACCCTTCCTGCCCCCCAGCCCCAGTTGCAGCCGCCCCCAGATCCTCCAGCTACCTCTCCTGGTCCTCAGCTGCAGCCCCAGCGCGCAGCAACGTCTGCCATTTGGAGCTGAATGGCCACCGCACTACCATCGGGGACGGAGGCGTGCTCATCGACAATCTGAACGACAATCGCAACCTGCGATGTCCCAACGGAACGGTACTCACCGTCACTGACCATCTGGGTGTTATTCAGTTGGAGACGGGCCAAGCAGGCGCCCCGCCCTTTGGAGGTGAGCGCTTCGTCTTTCGGTGCCAAGAAGGATACATTAGCGCAACCCTACTTACAAACATCGCTGGCACCGATTATAGCAATCATGTGGTGAAGGTTAGGACACCGTTGAAAGCACGATGCGTATCACCATAAAGCTATGTACTGTACGTACATAAGTACATGAATTTGTAATACTTAAGGCAAGTTTCTGAGTCGTGTGAGAGTCTGACTATAGAAGGCCGGACACCCTCAATATTTCACATTTCCTGTTCGGTTCATAAATAAGTACTACAACACATGGGGAATCGAATGCAAAAAACCGCATCTCAAAATTCGCCCTCGTTGACGAGTTATAGATGCGCAAACCCTCCTGACCCATTTTAAGGCGAAAATTACATAAAATGCATTCTTTTTAGGTTCCAGTGGACGCAGCCGGCTGAAATTTTGTACACACATACCCCCTATGGGACCCTACCTGCAGGGAAATTTTTAGCCTTCTAGCCCTCTTCACACTGGAGTTATGGCGTTTTATATTCAATTTCCATACAAACTGGGGCTAGATTTTTTTAGGTTATATGCCTATAGCTCATTAGATACAGTACCGGCCGCTCTGAAAATTTTTATCCCTTTAGGTAACCCATTATAGTTTTCGAAAATACAAAAAGAAAAAATTCGGTAGTGGTCCATGAAAGAGAACGGTCCTCATGAATAGTGAAAAATGCAGGAAAAATTTTCCCGCCTTTTTCTATTATACCACTTGAGCTTCTTCCTAAAAAGTAACCTATCTTATGTAGAATTTGATGTAGATTTCAAAAATAAAATTAGTTTTTTAAAAAAATTTAACCCTTACCCAAAATTCTCAAAAATATCTCAAAAATATACTACTTTTGCACAATTATATGCTAGGGGTTAAATTTTTTTGAAAAACTAATTTTATTTTTGAAATCTACATCAAATTCTACATAAGATAGGTTACTTTTTAGGAAGAAGCTCAAGTGGTATTGCTCATTTATCTTGAATAATAGGAAAAGGCGGGAAAATTTTTCCTGCATTTTCACTATTCATGAGGACCGTTCTCTTTCATGGACCACTACCGAATTTTTTCTTTTTGTATTTTCGAAAACTATAATGGGTTACCTAAAGGGATAAAAATTTTCAGAGCGGCCGGTACTGTATCTAATGAGCTATAGGCATATAACCTAAAAAAATCTAGCCCCAGTTTGCATGGAAATTGACTGTAAAACGCCATAACTCCAGTGTGAAGAGGGCTAGAAGGCTAAAAATTTCCCTGCAGGTAGGGTCCCATAGGGGGTATGTGTGTACAAAATTTCAGCCGGCTGCGTCCACTGGAACCTAAAAAGAATGCATTTTATGTAATTTTCGCCTTAAAATAGGTCAGGAGGGTTTGCGCATCTATAACTCGTCAACGAGGGCGAATTTTGAGATGCGGTTTTTTGCATTCGATTCCCCATGTGTTGTAGTACTTATTTATGAACCGAATAGGAAATGCGAAATTTTGAGGGTGTCCGTGAACAATGCACACACCAGGGAAATCTTGCCTTAATCTACCAATGTGTATCAGCAAGACTACATAAGGGAAGAGAGACTAAGCCAGCTAGTATTGGCGTCGTGTTCCATGCTGCGCCCGTTTTGGTCCCAATTGGGGGCCCGGGCCCCCGATCGGGGGCCCCCCCGTCTGTGAAAAAAAAGAAAGAAAAGGAAACGAAACAGAAAGTTCGAGAAGGAAAGACATCAGAACTTTTGCATGCATTTTATAGGGGCCCCCGATCGGGGGCCCGGGCCCCCGATTGGGACCAAAACGGCCGTAGCATGGAACACGAAGCCAATACTAGCTGGCATAGTCTCTCTTACTTATGTAGTCTTGGTATCAGTAATTTGACACCCTTTGGCCTAAAATCTTCCTCCAGTCAATATGCTCGCCAAACCTACGATGTCTACGTAACATAATTTAAATAGACTTCGTGACTACAGCACCCAGTGGATGTGTTATGATTTCATATTGCGTTGTTATTATTACTGTTTGTCAAATTGTCCATGTACTGCACCAACGTTACTCAGGAGGCGATAGTCATTTTATGTGAGAAGTGCGAAAAGTGCACAGAACGCACAGAGTGTACTGTACTCATCGTACGTTAGGTGAGAACGCATTCGCCTACGTACAGTGGGTATCCAAAACAGAGATTTGAATCTGTACATAGTACTTACCTAAAGTACATACAGACAGACTGTACAAACGAAAGTTATCTGTTGCCTTGCACAAGCCAATTACCAAGCAATAAGAAAGCAGTTCTACATAAAATAGCGATATATTTGATATTCGGATCGATTGTAAAGAAAATAGCATAGATACTGTTTAACTTACCGTATTTTTGGGTGTATAGCCCCATGGGGGTATACAAAAATTGAGAGGTCCAATGGGGGGTTATACACTAGGGGGGGATATACAATGGGTGGGGATATACATAGGACAAAATTTATGTTTATGAGAGGTGTGTAGAGGCATGTTTTTGAGGTCAAAAGTATGTGTTTTAGGGCATAATCGCGGTTAAAACAGGGTTATTCTAGTACAAGACATGCTCAGCTAAGCCTACAGGCATAGCAGCATGGTGTAGGAGTAGCTATAGCTAGCATAGGACCAGCTACATAGGTAGGTCAGGTACCTTCCAGTACATGGGGGGTTATACACCAGGGGGGGATATACAAAGGACAAAATTTATGTTTTGCCAATGGGGGGTTATACACTAGGGGGGGATATACACCCAAAAATACGGTAGTACAGTTTCGTAAGTACGGCAAAAATGGGTTACCGTGCCCTAATTATTTCCAATAAGAAAGCTTCTCATCACAAGAAAATGGATACTTACACCTGCAACACAAACCAATGTCCACCTAATACCTAGTTCATTGAAAAATAAGCACAATGCGTAAGTCAACAAGGTGCATGAGGTTATATCACTATACCTATACATACCATCCCACAACAGCTGTCAACAGAACGCAATCGTCCTGTAACAACAAGCATTCTTCATCCTTTTCAGTACATCTCCTCAGGTGCATCCAAATCTTTGTATTGAATCTGTTCCCTCGGATCGCGTCGCCTGTAAACAAGAATCAACCGACTGTACGCACATCAAGTAGGCTACCTACTGCTTCGAACGTAATACATACCATCACTTCCTAGCATGCTATATGTAACGTACTAATATGTGTACAGTATGTACGTACTACGTAAATGTAGTAGTATTATATGTTCTAATGGTATGTACGTACGTATGAATATACAACGTACAGTATGTACGCATGCACAAGAGTCGACACACATGCCTGCCTCATAAAGCTAAGGGTACAAGTAAGACTTCACCGCTCACCACGCCACCTGACGACAAGCGCGGAAGCAATAAAAAAAGAAGCGACGAAGCGACAAAGACGCTACATGAACGCCTAGAGCGCGCACTGCGCAAGGCCATGTACTCCTAGAGAGGCCTTCTGGCGAAGGCCCCACCTGCCGCCTCCCTTCCCTTCTTTTCCTTCCTTCCTTCCTTGTGCAACACTGCTGGAAAATAAGAATAGTGTTTCGCTTTTAAACCGCTATAGTCTGGCCAATAGCAGTTGGCACCTGGACTCAAGGCGAGTTGCGTAGTTTGCATGTACTTCTGCTAAATAGGAGTACACGAAGCGTGGACAGAAATCCGCATTTGTAAATCTATTTTACGCAATGCGCCTTGAGTTCAGGTGCCAACTGCTATTGGCCAGACTATAGAGGCGTGGTGAGCGGTGAAGTCTTACTTGTACCCTTAGCTTTATCTTCCTTCCTTACCCTTCCCAATTTCCCCGGGGCGGCGGTTGATATCCGCCTCCTCCTCTGCCGAAGTCCCTCCTCGGGGGGTAATTCTGCTGCGGCGGCTGATTGTACTGGCGATGCTGGTATCCCCCTCCTCCTCGGTTGTAGCCCCCTCCGTACCCCCTGCTGTATCCCCCTCCGCCCCCGTCATACGATCCCCCTCCTCCTCCTCCGTATCCTCCTCTGTCCCTGTTGTACCCTCCTCCTCCACCCCCGTAATCGTCGCGTGGATGTCCATAGGAGGAAGGACCTCTGCCTCCTCCTCCTCCTCCTAAAATAAGTACACAGTATGCATTCTTGGTATCTTTCGTTTTATCTGCTTACGTAGCTTCGATAATGATGCATATTACGCGCTGATTGAGTTCTAGAGTTACCATTGAAAGCATCGACCTCTGAACGTAAAACTGCTTCAGTTATTTGTTTCAGAAGTCCATGTTTTTGGTGGCAACCCTTCACGTACTGTTCATACTGTATGTATTCTCATTACATTGGTAGTGCGGGGTAATTTGGCCAGCTGAGGGGTAATTCGGGCCACTTCTACCTTTACTCAGTTAGGAGGGGCGATGGAGAAAAACCCAGCAATGTACAACCACCAGACAGCAGAGTGCATAAGGACAGCAAAGCGCACAACGGGAAATAAGTTGAGGTGGCCCAAATTACTCCGCACCATCACACATAATGATACGGTACGCAGAGAAGATTCATTACTTGCTCTTACCTCCTCCTCCTCCTCCTCCACTGTCTCTGTCTCCTCCCCCACCTCCCTGTGGGGGTCCATGCAGGGGCAGTGGGGGGATGGAGGGACGGGGCTCGTGGCCTCCGGGGCGTTTCGCGTCGAAGATGTAGTTGTTGAAGTAGGTCACCTGCAAGCAGACACACAGACACAACAGTACAGTGTGGAAGGAAAGGCTAATGATTCGAATTCCAAAGGCTAATGTTTCAAACAGGCTGACACAACAGTACGTACGTACATACATACGTACATATATCAGTGTGGAAAGAAAAGGATATTGTTTCAAAGTTTTGAAGCGAAACGGCTAATGTTTCAAAGATGACAGAAAGAAAAGGCGCGCTTTCGCGTACCTAATATTTTCGTGTGTTTCACATTTTGCCAATAAATATAACAAAATGATCAATATTCATTGACCACCCATTAACATTGCCCGTACTGGGCATTTTCCATGTGTGAAAACTTAGAAAAGCAAGAAACGCGGAGAAAAACTGTCTCAGTGGACAGGCCATAATAAAACTGACAACACTAACAACAAGAAACAAAGTTAACCCTCTCCAACTGACCTCCATTCGAACTTCGTCCAGTTTATCACCGTGCTTGTTCAGGATGTGTTTCCGTACAAACTCAGGGCCCTTGAATTTCTTGCCAGAGAGCGGACAGAGCCATTTGTCCTTGGCCAGTTCCTGGCAGTTGGCCGTTGTGAACGCCTCCACTTCCCTACACAAACGCACTCATATTCATACAGTACGGGGAATGCAATCGTGCGCTGCACACGCTGCAAGTAAACTCACTCACGGTGAATTCGCCACAAGTGATAGAAGCATAGAGACAGCGTTTCGGTAAATTCACCGCGAGGTGTAACTCTCGACCGCGTGAATTAAAAGCGAGAAAGCTCCCAAGCTCAAAGCAGAACATGCGACGTCGGTCAAACTCATCACTGTGAATTCACCCTTGAGTTTACTCGCCACGTGTGTGGCGCACTAGTGACAGTGAGGTCCCTGGATTTGGTGGGTGGTGCTGTTAAATATCACAAGCCGTCCATACTTTTCCGGGTCCTTCTTTCCCAACTTGACCGATTCCTCTTCGGTGACGTTGTCCTTTGGATCCAGCAGAGGATTCAGCTTATTCTCGAAGCTTTTCGTGAACTCACTCACTGCAACAAGAAAAACAGGCGTAAGTACTGTGCAATATAAGTAGTAAAGGAACGTAGTACAAGTCATAGTACAGTAGCGTGTATTCTTTGGTCTGAAACTCCATCGCATCTCATTGCCATCGAAAGTTTTACAGTACAGGAACAAATAAGGGGAGATTCATAAAGTACGTCACGCAAAAGTTCATCCGTCACCACCCCCTCCCAGTCACGCTTATCGTAACATTCGCCGCAACCCCCTATTTTTGCGTGGACGCACTTTATGAAACTCCTCTAAAACACGCTTGACGCAGTACATGTTACATACCGAAGAGGTTGGGTACGAGCGGCTGGCCAGTTTGCTCGTCCTGTCCGCCCTGACTGGGGGAGGGGGGCGGGCCGCGGACGTGGATGAGGCCGCAGCGATTCGGCATCTCGTCCTCGTGCGGGTACTCGCCCGCGTTGTAGAAGTCCACCGAGTGCACCAGGCGCAGGTACAGGATGATCTTGTCCAACACCTGAGCAAACAGAACAGAGAGTCATACAGAAAACATGGAGCAATTGGCTTCGTCATGGAACTTTGCCCGTGCTGCGCACTTATGCACTTCCTGCAGAATTGGAGTACGTGAGTGAAGCAGAGACATAAATTCGCCCCGCTATCACCTTTTTTATGCAAAACGACTGGCGTTCCACAGCGAATTCTGACGCCGCATTCACCATACGTTCGTACGTCCGACGTCATGGCACCACAAACGCCCATGTACTGCTAGACACATCGGACGTACGGGCGTAAGGATGTATGGACGTATGGTGAACGCGGCATGAGCCAGAATATATTATTGACGCTTACGCTACGTACGTACAATCGTGAGCGTATGTACCTACTGTACAAATACGGAAGCAGACAACACTGTTGTAGCAGTACACGCGCACGTGCGTACTACTCACACATCAATACGCACGGCAAGCACTCACTTTCAACAAGGCTTCGTCCCGCTCGAAGGTGACTTTCTGCTCCTCTTCAGACGCGCCCTCTCCGCCCGTTCCCCCGCCCAGCAACTCCTCCTCCTCCGCGCTCGCCTCCTCGATCAGAAACTCCGTTATGTGCTTCAGCAGCGGATTCTTACTGTGCACGCCAAAGTCCTACACACATACACACACACACACACACCACCATACAAAACGTGTATGCATAGCCTACAAGTACATGTTGGCCATACATTTGCCGGCTCATAACAATAATATTGACGGAGTTAGAAAGACAAAGACGGGCATCGTTCTTCAGCAACTAAAGGACCCCAAAAAACGCCTCCTCAAGCGTCATACTTTTTACTCATCGTACATTTCGTACGATAGCTGTAAGTAAGTGACAGTCGAGAGTTTTCAGGTTGGTTCAGCATGTGGTTTCTTAGTTAAGCATACCGCCAGCTCGAAGAGTCCCTGCGGTTGCATCTCCTTGCGTTCCTGTTCCTTCGCCTCGTCCGACTCCTGCTGGTACAGATTCGCCTTCTTGTCGTAGATGTTCACCAGCTTCGCCGCGTTACGCAGGTCGTTCTGCGCAACCTAGAAATTGAAACAAGTCCACTTGTCGCATCGCTCGAACAACCGCACATACATACAGCACATACGGTACATACATATACGTGCATGCATACAGGAGGCTTAGGCTTAGGCTTAGGCTTAGGCTTAGGCTTAGGCTTAGGCTTCAGGGTTCGTACAGAAAGGGCCAAAATTTTTCAAAGGATCCCGTACGAAATAAAGGATCCATAATGGAGCTTACTTACTGCGCATAGGTACTTCATTTTCTATGTTTTGAACTCCTATATCGTATTACCTGACCCCCATTCTCTTCCAAAAACCACAAAGAAGCCTTGCAAACAAAGCCTATCTGCACCTTCAAGGTGCCAGTCAACTGCAAAAGTCAATTAAATTTTGACCACTCCTCTCTTATTGGCCAGTAATCATAGCACATTCAGCAAAGCTGAAGCTAAAATATTACTTGTTTGATCAGCTGCATGGCATGAGCTGATCAGGAAATTGCTATCGTATTGTCAGTAGTATGTAGCCAAGAAATTGCTACATACTAAGAAAAATTATCAATGAGGAACATTGTAATTGATGGGAAAATTTTGAAACATGGAACACGATATGAAGCCAAAATAACATCAAGCAAGAAAAAATATTGAAAAATTGAAGTTGGCTGCGCGGATACCATAAAATATTGGTAAAGCAGCAGCAAACACTCGCCGAAGGCGAGAAATTTTTGCAGTGTCTCTGTCTGAAACTGATGGAAACGTGCTCAAAAAATTTATAAAGGATCCTTTGGCCAAATAAAGGATATTTAAAGGATATAAAGGATGCCTGCCTAAAAAAAGGACTTTTAAAGGATATAAAGGATATAAAGGATCTGTACGAACCCTGAGGCTTAGGCTTAGGCTTAGGTATCCCGTCAAGCTATTTCGTTGTCAGTTCACCTTTTCATGAAACATCAAACTTCTCAGTTTGACTACCAACGTCAGTGCAGGTACCGTATTTACCGGTGCATAGCCCCATGGGGGTATGCAAAAATTGAGAGGTCCCATATGGGGGTATGCGTAGGGGGGGTTATGCATTGGGAGGGGTTATGCATGGGGCATTTTTTATGTTTTTGAGAGGTGCGCAGAGGCATATTTTTTAGGTCAAAAGCACGTGTTTTAGGGCATAATTGAGGTCAAAACACGGTTATTCTAGTACAATACACCCCCAAGCAGGCTTATAGGCATCTTAGCTTGGTGTGGGAGTGGCTATGGGTACTATATGACCAGCTTACATAGGTAGGTTCAGGTACTGTACAGTACATATGGGGGTATGCATAGGGGGGGGGGGGGGGGGGGGGTTATGCATTGGGCATTTTTTATGTTTTGCCAATATGGGGGTATGCATTGGGGGGGGGGGGGGGGGGTTATCTACCGGTAAATACGGTAGGCAAATTGGTAAAGTACGTGAGTACATACATACATACATACATACATACATACATACATACATACATACATACATACATTAGATAGGGTACTGTGGGGTAAAGCCGGCTATGTGGTAAACCCGGCCACCTGAGCTCCTGTGAACTTGCTGTTTCAGGAAATGATGGAACCAAATAGCTCATTTGAAAGAAGAGAGCTCCAGAAATCGAGTGATTTCATGCGTGGCTCAATCGGTCCATATTGGTTGCTGAGATATGCAGCCCTGATTTTCCCGTGGCCGGGTTTACCCATTTGTACCCTACGTACTGTACATTACCTGTCGATGAGCGGTGACTCCATTGACGGTTCGAACACGGCGCACCAAATCCCGATTCACAATGGCGCCCAGGTCACAGTCGCGCAACTATAAAACCATACAGACTCCCAGCAAAACTTACGCGTCGTCCGGCGTGTATGCACCCTGAAGTCGCTATGGTAGTCATGGGTGGCTAATGAAAAGGGGGGTCTCGTCATAGTCTATACTGAGGGGGGGGGGTCTCGTCATAGGGGGGTCTCGTCATAACACACACAGAGGGGAGGGGGGTCTCGTCATAGGGGGCTCATCATAGGGGGTCTCGTCATGGTACATACACACAGCTAGGGGGGTCTCGTCATAGGAGGTCTCGTCATAGGGGTCTCGTCATAACAAATACACACAGGGGGTCTCGTCACAGGGGGTCTCGTCACAGCTGATACACAGAGGGGGTCTCGTCCCAGGGGGTCTCGTCACAGAGGGGTCTCGTCCCCCACCTTGGGGACGTCGTCCCCCAACTGGGGGACGCTGGAGGCGACACTCAGCCACATTGTAGGAGGCGCCGCAAAAAACTCATAAACTTGATGTTTCAAGTTTATGTTACACCTGGGAGGTGAGCTCCAGGTCGGTATTTACCCAGCATTCTAAGGTGCGTGCAGAATTTTGCACACACCTTTTCGCCTGGGTAAACACCGACCTGTTTCAGGTATAACATAAACTTGAAACATCAAGTTTATGAGTTTTTGCGGCGCCTCCTAAAATGTGGCTGAGTGTGGCCTCCAGCGTCCCCCAGTTGGGGGACGACGTCATCAAGTTGGGGGACGTCCCCCAGGTGGGGACCCCCCATCACAGGGAGGTCTCGTCATGGGGTCTTGTCACAGAGCCCCTGTATCAGCAGTGACGAGACCCCCTATGACGAGACCCCCCTCTGTATGTAAGCTATGACGAGACCCCCTGTGTATAGACTATGACGAGACCCCCTATGACGAGACCTCCCCCTGTGTATGTAAGCTATGACGAGACCTCCCCCTGTGTATGTAAGCTATGACGAGACCCCCCCCCCCCCCCCACCCTGTGTGGATGTGTTATGACGAGACCCCCCTATGACGAGACCCCCCTGGGACGAGACCCCCCCTCCCCTCTGTGTGTGGTATGACGAGACCCCCTATGACGAGACCCCCCCTCAGTATAGACTATGACGAGACCCCCCTTTTCATTAGCCACCCATGACTACCATAGCGACTTCAGGGCATACAAATGACCTTTGCAAAGCTGGCGTTTACCTACCCGAACGCTGTTGATATTCCAGCAGATTTCCTTGATGTTCACGTCGCGTCGATAGCTCAGCCAACCACGGCGATAGTACTTGCGTTCGGGTAACGGATCGGCGAGACCCACGCGCAAAAATCCCTCGCCCCCCGGACCGCGTTTGGCCAACTGAAGAAGAATGCTCATACAGTACGCCACATTTACGAGTTGCGGTAACGTGATTGGGTTGGCCGATAGCGACCCCGCGGTATTTAGTGAAGAAGTTTGGATCGGTGTCTGCGGGTTCGTCGACGTCATTCGTTGCCAATTCTTCTTTTCAATCGCTCCTTTTCCGCTCCCAGATGATTGAACAAGGTCGACGACCCCGCAGGCACCCATCCAAACTCACTAAATACCGCGGGCTCGCTATCGACCAACACAATCGCGTTACCGCTACTCGTCCATAGTCAAGTGCTGTCCAACATTCGTGTGCATGTGCATATCTGGCAAATTTCCCTTTACTTTCCGCAATCCTTTTTCTTACCGCTTCCACTTCCGACTTGGTGATCTGTGGGCTCATGTTGCGCAGGAAGATACTGGCCGTCTTGTGCAGCAGCATCGGCGGCTTCTCCTCCCCTGCCAGTGCGTCCAGGCTCTTGTTCAGCATACTACTGGCGCCGCCTCCGCTCCCCGGCGCCGACTCGCTCTCGCTCACTTTCTCCCGCTCTGCAAGCGACACACACGCATCAGCTTTCTCCATCACCCAAGCAGTACGACCTTATGGATCGTTACGTACTGCGAACGGATGGCAATAAGCGTCCGAGGCCAGTAGTGTACGTAAACTAGTTCCAGGTATGAAAGGCGACTTTAGCCATCTGTCGTCCTTGTCGTGCACGTGGTCGTGTGCCTGCCTACAAGTCCACAGCTGTGACTAAGGGTAGTGGGTTCGATTCCCGTTCGGCCCCATTTTTCTCCCCCCTTTTCGGGGCCCGGCTATCGCCATATGGAACGCAGCATGTCACAATATCAATGGATTGCTTGAACTCTCCTCTTTCAAATGAGCTACTTGGTTCATCATTTGCCGAAAGAAACAACAAGTCAAAGGAGCTTATGTGGCCGGATTGACCCCCAAACTACCCTTCCCTACACCCACCTTTACTAGCTGCCGGCGCCGCCGGTTCCTTCTCCTCCGAGTCCGAGTCGGTGAGCGCGCCCTCGTCCTGATCCGCCGTCGCGTGGTTGTTCGTCGCTTCCGACGCCGCTTTCTTCCCCCGTTTCTTCTTCGCCCCCTCCTGCCCCCCTTCCTCCTCGCCCTCTCCCTCCTTCTCCTCGTCCGCCGCGCTCGTCTTCTCCTCCTCCTCTTCCTCCTCGCCGTCCTCGCTGCCTTTCCTGCACACAAACAACACATTCGGTCTTTGCAAAACCTCGTAAACTTGGACATGGACATAGGGGAAAGCTCAGCGATAAATGAAATGAGGCACAGTGCCGCAGCTGTGGCATGTGGGAGACGTTGGCCTGGGGGCAGTTAGTTGGGGGTATAGGCACGACACCCCACCCATCCCCTCTCACATAACCCACTCCCATATATTGAAAAACCTACACACCCCAAAGCTCACAGCCTTTACAATGGAGATCCCCAAAATTACATACCCCACCCCGAATACCGTGCCGATGTCTGCCCAAATTGGGGTCTTGAAGCGAACTGAAAAGGTGCAAGTCCCAATGCCAAAGTTTACGTGATTTTGGGCGAAGGATCCACAGGCGGCGTGGCCTGCGCCGGCGGCTGCTGCGTGGGCTGCTTCTTGGCGGAGGTCTGACTGCCACTGCCACTGCCGCCTCCCTTGCCATGCTCCACCACTTCGCCCTCTCCGAAGTACTCTTCGAGGTCTTCGCCTTCCAGCTGCAACAGATCCTCGTCCGTCCCACCCTCCAGCTTCACCACCACTGCAATTAGCAAAACGAAACGCTTTCCCAGTCATCAAACAGCAAGCAAATATACACATACTTGGAATGTGGCAGACTTATGCCGCATTCAGATTAGAGGACGTACGTCCGAAAAGGCCATGGCTGTCCATGCTTTTTCAGACGTACGCGTACGCACGTAGAACCTACGCGTAGGTCGCTAATCTGAACGCGGCACTATACGTCGACCGATAGCAGCTAGGCGAAGGCGGGCGGGGGGTTATCGCCGTCCAATCGATAGCCTTGCGCACAAAAGGACATATGAAATATATGAACATGCGTTTGATGCATATCACGGAGCAATCGCCTTCTTATTCGTGCGTTCCATTCAAAACGATGAAGGGAATTTCTTGGTACGCGTTGAAAAGGAATGGCGATTACTCTAGCTGCACTGCACTAAACTGAGTGCGCACAGCACCTTTACACTACAGTACGTACATGCATCCATGAGTCGGATGAGGTTTCTGCCGTTGTTGTGGTCCAGTGCCGCCTTGTCCACCCATCCGTCCTCCAGCAGCTCTTGAAACACCTCCCATCGCCGCTGGATACGCGCCAAATTCTCCGCCTTCTGCTTCGCACTCTCCTCCGGATGATACTTCAACTTGAACCTACACACACACAAAGCATACAACACGTGAGCAATCGACAAAAGGAATGCACGCATCAGCAGGAATTGATAAACTGGGAGGGACGGGAGGAATGTGCCACCTGCGGTCTGAGGCAGAAGCAAGGTCAGCGACATTTGTACGCGTTATGCCGGGTCACCATACGTCCGTACATCTGACGTATCTAGGAGTACATGGTTGTCTGCGGTACCATACATCCTAGATACGTCAGACGTATGGTGAACGCGGCATTACGACTTGGTCGCTGGCATTGCTGCTTCTCAGAAACAGTGGTTGTACATTCCACCCCTCTCTTATTTATCAATTCCTGGCAGCTGCTGTGAAGAATCCCAGGATATGCGCTGCCCATATATTGTACAGCGACAGGTAAGCCAACCAATGTGAAGATGCCTTGAACGTCCTTATTGCACCATGCACTTACACGGACAGATCGCACCCCCAGAGTTCTTCTCCATTCATTGGTTGTGCTACTTTATGCTCGTGTCATGTGTACGCATAAACGGCGCATATTCTCTAATCGAAGTGGTTGTGCAAACAAACTCGCATAATAAAACTACGCAGGCTGACGGCATATATTGAAGGGTCTTCGCTTGGGGATGTATCAACGTATGGCAAAGCCTTCAAAGGGGTTGTAGCTGCAAGAAACCTGCTGAACGGTTGGACCGCGGCATAATGCGCCTCTGGTCTGCCAACCTCAGGGGTCACGCAAATAAATCCGCGCTTTTTTCTGAGCTGAGATGTCAAACGGTGTGCAGCAGCATATCTGTGCTGTCTAACGGAAGATTTAAAACCGACGAACGATGCGGATAAAGGTATCTACTCGAACGAACGAAGAAAGCTGGAAGGCTGATAAAAATCTGGGCCTCAATGGTGCCAAAAGCTCGATGCGTATGTTGGGGTCAAACTGAGAGATAAAGAGAGATAAAAGGGGCAAGGCAAAGATTCTCTTCGAGTGAGCTCAATCGGCATTTGAAGACGAGGTTGTGTGCATCTGGCGCTAAAAATAGATAGAAAATTAGCCACTGAAAAGGGGTGGACAGTGGCTTTCAGTCATTTCCAAAGTGATGATCGCATGTACATACCATTACTACAGACAGTACGTACAGTACATAGGCCTACATATGCACGGTCCAATACATCACTTTGGAAAGAACCGTGAATTCTAATGCTACAAGCTGCAAAGTAAGCCCCCAACCTGCCTCCAAAATTTGAATACAAAAAAGTATTCCTTGACTCCTTTCGAGCATAAGTTCCTAACTATTGTAACTGCAAACTGTACACACACATTTTTCTCACCTCATACGACGCTCATCTATTTCTGCATGTGACAGTTTAACCCTTACCATTCTTCATCCTTGTGTGCCACAAAGAAGTTGTGCAGCTGTTGCCGCTTGAAGTCCATCTTGTAGTCCTGGTACTTCTGAATGGCGTCTTCATCAGAAATGGAGTCATCTTGCGTGGCCAGGAACTGCTTGAACGTCATGAGAACGGGTACGGGAGGGCCCCTGGTACCCTCTTTTCCCTGGTGTTGCTGTTGCTGACGTGGTTGAGGGTCATACTGGTCATCGCCCCTGAATGGAGAAAAGAAAACAAAGCTAGTTAACCCCCTTCGTAATCCCAGGCGTCCGCCTGTCCGTAGCCACCCGGCAAACCCCGTTCGTAGACGGGGTTTGTTTTTCCACCCCGTCTACTGACGGGGTTTGCCCCGTCTACGGACGGGGTTTGCCCCGTCTACGGACGGGGTTTGCCGCGTGGCTACGGACAGGCGGACGCCTGGGATTACGAAAAGGGTTAAGTAGCAGGGAAGAGTGTGGTGGGGTACAGTCCTTAGCTACGTTCAAGTTTTACAATAAGACAGGGTGTCCAAAATCAAATCGCTTTTTGCGCGAAACAGTAACGCATTCTTGCCTTTTCTAAACTAACAACGCCGTTCTTTTATTTGTGCGAAGGAGCAGCTAAATTACTATTTTGCGCAACAACCGACTTTGGGCGGGACATCCTCAAAAAAATTTGCCTCAAAGCTCACCAATAATCATCCCTTCTGGGTCTTTTGGATGGAGGACCCATGCCAGGCCTACCATCTCTCATGCCTCCTCCTCTACCGCCATAATCACCTCCGCGCATATATCCTCTAAAACCACGAATTCACTCTTTGACACAATCCACGTTGGCCCCATCATGATACTCAGGCACAATTACCTAGTTCCATTAAATGTGGTGCCGAAGCGAACAAAGACGCCTAACGTATTACGGTACGCTACGTACGTAGTAAAAACGAGGAGGACGACGCGCGTGTTGCGGTTCGCTTCGGGACCAGGTTTAACCGATACTCAATAAGACTGCCAAATCCACTACTTTATGAGAACTGAAAACGGAGCGCCAATGTTTTGTGCAGAACCCCTTCTAGGAGTACATTTTTTGTGCAGAACCCCTTCTAGGAGTACATGTTTTGTGCAGAACCCCTTCTAGGAGTACATGTTTTGTGCAGAACAGAGTCGCACAAGTTCTCATAAATGAGAACCTTATGTACTGGCGCTCCGTTTTTCAGTTCTCATACGTTCTCATAAAGTAGTGGAGTTGGCAGTGATATTGAGTATCGGTTAATGGAACACAAATTGTGCCTGAGCATCATGATGGGACCAACGTGGATCCAAATCAGTCAGTACACCGAAAGAATGCGGAGATCTATGCTGTCGTGATAGACTATTATTGCGAATAACACAGTTCAGTTCACACTTGTCCATGACGTTTTGCTATTCTGCGCAAAAAGCCTGTTCGCGACAACATACACAAATTTTCGTATGCTCTAGAGACTACTGCTACCATAAACCTGTCCATGAAGTCCCGACGCTGAAAGCGATCTGGCTGCTGCTGCTGTTGTTGGGGCGCATAATCCGGCCGTTCTTTCGCGAACTTGTCACGCCTCCTGCGGTCGTACTCGTCATCACTGTCACCCATGATATCTATCACTTGAACCGGAAGCGGCTGAAATAAAAAACAAAACTGTTCTAGACTTCCTCTCTCTCTCTCTTTCCTTCTTTCCTTACCGAAGCCGGATTTCTTCGCATTCGATTCTGATTCCTTTCCTTCCTTTCCTCCTCTCCTTTCTTTCACTTCCGTTTGATTCTTTCTTTCTTTTCGGCAATTTTTCTTTTCTTCTTTCTTGTTTTCGCGTCGCGTCGCTTCGTCGGTGTCGGCGGTCGCGGTCCCTGTCGGCATAGACACTAAAATGGCGGAGGACAACCACCTCCCAATTCAGAGTTTCCAACATGGTCTTGCGCATATTTTGTAAAAATAACTTGCCATAAGATGATGAGCACATGATTTGCTATGAAGGAACTACTTTGTGATGGCTACTACTACCATTTTAGTGTCTATGGTTTTTCAGCCTCAACTCCAATCACGAATGTTGTCATTTCTCCACTCCTAAAGAACCAATTTGATCCAAATTTTGCTCTTTGGAGGTGGCGATATGGCAAAGGATGTGATTGGAGTCGCGGCTGGAAAACGTGATAGTATGGATATGGACGATTTGCGTTGTCATGATTGTTGGTAAAATTTTGACCCCAATACTTGTTGAAACTGATCTGAAACAGCGGGGCCACCTTTCGATTGTGACTACCCAGTCTTAGTGCAAGTGGCCAATAGTCTGGCCACTGAGAGTTTGCTATGGAACTCAAGTCATGTATAAAATAGAAAAAAAATATGAACTTCTCTCCATGCTTCATGACTGTGCTCCTATTTTGCTGCTAAACCCTGTACATGCAAACTGTGAAAGAGTTTCATTGCAAACTGTTGGTTAGTTAGACTGTATAGCAGCTAAACAGACTTTAGTAGCCTATGCTGTTGCCAAGGAACTATTTGGCAGCCTTATGGATGCAACTTGATGCATTTTTGTTGCAGGTAAATTGTGGTGGACTCATCAAATCAAACTGTCCTCTGGCCCATGGCATGGCATTGGGCTGCACTCCTGGGATTCATTAACTGCCATCACAACAACAGTGGAGAAGCAAGCAGTCTTCATGCACGATTCAGAAGCCAATATTGAGCTGGTTATTTGCCAGCTGCTGCAGGAATATGGCCTGTTGGAAGAAACCTCTGTCAACAAACTGCACTGTGGTAATGGGCACAATTTTGCAGTTAGACTGCTCTCAAAACTGTTCAACAGCATGGCCAAGAACAAGGTGATACTCTTGGCATCATTTGTTGAAGATGAACAGCATGTGAAAAGGGTCATATTCCTATCATAATTATGTTTTGAAGCTCAAAAGTCAGAAAAGACAACTGTTATCTATTGAATATGGACATTTGATATGTATTGTATTTCACATGTTCTTTGTCATTGAATGGAACCCATGTGACTGCTATGCATGTTTTTAGGATTTTAGAGTAAGTTGATATGTGTAGTTCATATGTGAATTGAAAACTGTCCACCCTGAGTCAATTTTGCCACTATTATTGGAAGTGCATTGTCAGACCAGGTTGGACACTTTGTGTTGTGGAGGCGGTCGTCCTCCCCAATTCTAGTGTCTATGCTGTCGGTTATCGACGTGTTCACTAAAATCGGTCAAAATACGTCGTCAGTCCATCATTCAGCACATTTCTTCTGCTCGCGATCGGTCGACAAAAAGAGCCAACTCGTTCGAAAGGATCCAACTTTTATTTGAATTTTCAAACACACCTTTCATTAGTGAGCACTAGAAACAGAAAAGCAATCTCTCTCTCTCAATTACCTATTGTTCCATGCACAAGTTTATAAGAAATGCAGGACATGAGTGGGTACACAATTTTTTTGGTCACAAAAGTCGCCCGTGAGGTCAGATCAACAACTAACTCATTTGTTCAATTCAGTCGATATCAGAGTTGTCGCTTGGGTTTTCTGCGTTTCGGTTTCCAATCTACCGAGATCAGCTGCCATCTTTGCGTGTACTTCGGACTGGTGCGATGTCGATGTTGGCAGGGCGCCAAGGTGGGCGTTTTTACCTCGTCTGGATCCTGAGTCGGCACCGGTTGATCCAAGCACAAACCGGAAACGCGATGGACGAAGACTTGATACTAGAAAAAATACCACAGTTGAAACAAGGACTTGCAAGTCCTTGGTTGAAACGGTGGACAAATAGCAAATAAATGACAAAAATACGGTCGAACAATATGGCAAGGGGAAAGCCGACAAATTTTACGTCGAGCTTGTTGGGATTCGAACCCAGGCCCATCGCTTTTTCTGCGAATCACTCTACCGAGCAACCAACTGAGCTACATACCGTACTCAGCAGCAAGACCGAAAAAAAATTGTAGAAGGCTGTCGCTTTACGTAATATGCAATGCAGAGCCACAGCAAAGGCTTACCATTGGGTCATAGTCCCATATCTCTCGCTCATATTCGCCACACTCTTTGAGCTGGACCAGCCAGTGCTTGGAGATTTCAGTGGCGGTCAAACATTGGTGTTCATCACCCTTCAGCTTTCCATCTCTCGTGTACAACCACAACTAAATCAAAACGATCCTTGAGATCAGAAAATGAATAGTGAAATGGAAAGAGAAAGAGAGCCAAAACCAACAAGTAAAGTTTGCTTGCTTGCTTGCTGTATAGCTAGCTAATGAAGCACCAGGACCAGATAGACGCCAACTTCATATAACAAGCACACAAGGACCGATAAAGCTTTGGGTGAGTGGTAGGCCAGCTACGGTGTTAGAAGAGGGAGTTGAACAAAATGCACTGCAATCAGTAGGATGCTGTGGGGCAAACCCGTCCATGGAATAAACCCGGCCATCTAAGCTTCTTTGAACTTGCCGTTTCAGCAAATTGATGAATGAATCACACGTTTAGCTCATTTGTAAAAGGAGAGTTCAAGAAATCGATTGATATAAAAATTTGTCTCTCAAACGGTCAATTGGTCGCTGAGATTATGCAGCCTTGAAATTTAGGTGGCCGGACATTTCCCATGGCCGGGTTTACCCCACAGCACCCTACAATGCATGGAATGGAGAGCCTACGTACCTGCCACATGTCAAAGCCCAGAGTGCAGAGTTTCATGCTAAGGGAGTGCCGTCGTTTGCCAGCTTCACCAGGGGTAGACACCAAGCAAGCACCACTCAGCATATGCTTCACCTGCACACACAAGCACAGACACCGGAATCAATCGATAAACAAGCATTACACACCTGAAGACGATTATCCTTGCAAGAATCCGTACTCATGCGCTTCTCTCTGCCCGACCCGCCTACCGACAATACGTAAGCCATCGTCAAGCACTCTGACATGGCCATATTCTCAACCTGTGGTGGGGAATACGGAACGGATACGTATGAAGAATATTGAAGATCAGCTGGTACGGTACACATACATACATACGTGCCGAGTTCTAGTATCATCAATTCATGGCGCTCATTTACATTGGAGACCTACGCTGTGCGTAATCCTCGGCGTATGAAGGCACGGACAGCCATGGATACGTTGGGCGTAGGCCCTTACCTAATGCCGAGCACATATAATACTCCAATGTGAATGAGCTTTCAGGTGGTAGGTAGGCCTACATCATGTACATACATACATTAGGTTGGTGGTACTGAGATTACGTACTTACTAGTAGTAGGTACTAGAAACTACGTACGTAACGTTACAATTAGCCAGGGCACCAAAACCAACCCGTCCAAAGAACGTGTCCTCCGTGGGAAGGAAATGGTCCGGCCACACCTGCTCCAAGTACCAGCGGAAATCCTTGCAGCCCAGTCTTCGCCTCAGCTCCAGGCGCTGCGAAGTGTCCACATTTCTCGCTAATTCCATGGCATCTGCGAATGAAGCAAATTACATACGTATCTCAATATGGCAGCTGTTGATTCCAGGCTTCCAGCTAAGTACGTAGTAGCTCATTGCACATTGTAGCGACTCAACAGCAGAAAAATGGTACGCGCCTCTAAAGCAGGTGTAGTGATAATTGTTGGCTCTCTTACGCCGCTGATGCATTATCGATTACCAGAAACCCTCAACCTTTACTGCCACCAACTATTACGTACGTACAGTAACATACGAGGAGCGGTCTTGTAGAAGACATGCTTCCAGTCGTCCATCCAGACTTCGGCCACCCGCACCAGATTGGTGTTTAGGATACGACTGGATCCCTTGTCGGGGAAATCGTGTGGGGACGCCTTGCGAAACACGTGACCCACGTGAGAACACGGCAGAATCTCCACGCGACCGCCGCACATCCAGATCTGCAAACAAAACATGGACAGTAATATGCAATACAATACAGTAACGCAATCGTAATGGCCCATGCCCCATTCACATTGAAAACATGCGCTGGGCACGCTAGGTGTGTCCGTGCCTACGGCTCGAAACACGTAAATGCATGGGCGGACAGCCATGGATCGATGGATGCCGGCCGTACGCCGAGCGCTAAAATAGTATTCCTATATGAATGAGCGCCGTATCGAATATGTATTGAAGGCCAAAAAATTGAGCAGATTTGCACGTGACGCGATGAAAAGAGCAAACACACTCGATCGAATAATACGTAATGTAAATAATGTAGAAATGGGCGTACAGGGAGATTTTGTGTTTACCCGGAAGGAGATTTCCAGATTTTCACCGCCCCAAATATCCATTTGAGCATCGTAGGTTCCAATCTCCTCAAAATAGCTCTTGTCAATGGCGAACAGCCCGCCGGCCATCGTCGGTGATCTGTCAAAATAAATAATAATCGCCAATAATATTTTCGCCCATATTCTTAATACGTACTACCTACGTACAGTGTACGTATGCACCAGTATGCATGCAATATGCATATTGCATAGTACTATCTTTGTACCCACCTATGTACATACGTACGTATACATACGTACATACGTATAGTGTATGTACTGTACAGTAACTGTACATACAAAACCAACAGACCTGCTAACGGTACAGATTGCGAACAGTAAAATATAATCAATGGCGATCTACCTACCGACGTACATATTGATATTACCAAGACTACATAAGGGAAGAGAGACTAAGCCAGCTAGTATTGGCGTCGTGTTCCATGCTACGGCCGTTTTGGTCCCAATCGGGGGCCCGGGCCCCCGATCGGGGGCCCCCGTAGATCGATGTAAAATAGCTGAAGGGGCGCCCAAGCGGGACCCCGGGCCCCCGATCGGGGGCCCCGTCTGTAAAAAAAAAGAAAATAAGGGAAACGAAGAGAAAGTTCGAGAAGGAAAAAAGAAAGACATCTCAACTTTTGCATGCATTTTATAGGGGCCCCGGATCGGGGGCCCGGGCCCCCGATTGGGACCAAAACGGCCGTAGCATGGAACACGAAGTCAATACTAGCTGGCATAGTCTCTCTCCCTTTGTAGTCTTGATATTACACATAAAAAATTTATTTCATACTGAATGGGTGCAGTTCCATCTCCTCTGTTCTTGGCCTGAGCGGAAGACACCGAATACCATCGAAATTGCAGATTCCAATTGAAGCCACCCCGAAACAGCTCGATGCCTTTCTGATAGGCAAACGTCTTGTCATTGATCACGTCAATCACCGGGCAAACGACAGTTGTCCTGCAAAGATCACACAGCGACTTATGGTATTGTACAATAATGGGCGCATATTGCATTGTATAGGTACGTATACGTATTGTACATAAACCTACGTACGTACGTACTGTACGTTTTGTGCCAACTCTATACTGCACCGACTCGCACCGTCAGCTGCTACATACCTTTATGTACAAGTACATACATACGTACTACATGCTACAAAATATAAGTACCTTAGTACAGTGCTACAGTGAACAGTGTACTAGTGTACTGTACACACAACTAGTATCGGCACTTGTGGTCCATGGCAGAAAATGAAAATGGTAAGCCCAACCCCAAAAGTTCTGTGCCTTGCAATCGTACCTGTCTTGAGCAATACGATCCAAGAGCGGCTCGAGCCAGCCGACGGTGCACTCGCAGTGGGAGTCGAGGAAGGTGAGCACGAGTCCTTCCGCTTCCGCAGCACCCATCAGGCGAGCGCGAATCAGACCCACCCGACCTTTGGCACGAATTATCCGCACTGGCACTTCCTGCTCCGCCACAAAGTCCTCCAGCTGACGACCCAGAAAATCTGCAAATAAAACATTATAGCCTAAAAAGATAAAAAGATAAAAACTG
Source organism: Epsilonema sp. ZAB3_2 (assembly GCA_030247985.1). Lineage (NCBI taxonomy): Eukaryota > Metazoa > Nematoda > Chromadorea > Desmodorida > Epsilonematidae > Epsilonema > Epsilonema sp. ZAB3_2. The sequence continues at coordinate 13,965 of JASAMW010004367.1, read as the reverse complement.
ATTGATGGGGGTTTGGGCTAAGGGGAAAAACGGACCACCAGGGAAAGGCAAGGGCATGGGGTCGTATTATGTAGTGCAGTCGTAAAATAATGTGTGTGCGCGCCATAGACAATGAGACAAACCACTGGAACACGGCAGTGAACTTTCAATAAGTACCTTTACGTAGATTTGCGAATGTCCACAAATCAACCGTTAGTTTATGGCACATTGTTTATCGCTCTTCCCATCCCCCCACCCCCATTGTCATATTCTAATAATTACTGACAACATTTTCCAGTCAGTGTACCTACATAACATACCTCTTTGACTGGCATCATCCACCAACAGAATCTCTTTGAGCAGATGCTTCGGTGACCTCTGGATGACACTTGTAACGGTGCGAATAAGGGTGGACCAGGCTTCGTTGTGAAACACGATAATCACGGACGTATTGAGCTGACTGGGCGGATACTGCTTGGCTTTGCAGGCCTTTTTCCGAACATCCGGCAGTGTTCGATTAGCAGCAATCCGATCGCTGACTATGAGATTGAATTGATTGATCTGGAAGAGCTCCCGGGCTTTCGCCTCCTCCTCTGCTGAGCGCAATCGCACCGCCTTTCCCCTCTCCCCAGCGCCAGGCACCGGATCGTAACCGTTGGTGTTCCATTGCTCTACAAGAAAGAAAGTTGGGAGCGATTTTCTGGCAGCAAATTGTGAGTAATTTTGGATCCACTGTAGAAAGGAATTTTGTCGGACAAAGTTCTCAAAAATGTACAAGGGACAGTGATTACCCGATATTTCGGGGACATGGAGCATACTGTACGTTACGAGCTGTATGTATACGTTACGTATAGTGTAGGTACGTATGTAGGTACACACAATAGTGTATGTACGTACACACGTTGGAACACAGCGGCACAGCACATACACAAAGGACGAAAATTCATGTACGTTATTCTACATACATGTTCATGTACGTTACGTATTTTTACCTTCTGTGAGATTCACTTTCTTTTCGTCCGGCAGTTTCCCGTTGAAATGTCCCACCACCACCTGCACGCCTCTACCCATGTACGAATCTTCGGTGGGTCGTAAGCCGAATCGATCCGCCATCATGCGATTACTGTCTTCTCTCGACGACGAGAAGAAGATCTGGTCTTGAATCGCCAGAAAGAACAGCGTCATAAACGTCCAGGCAGTGAGGAATGTGACGAAACCCGCGCAGTAGAATAAAGCCCTGAATCGCCAGCGACGTCGCCGTCCGATCATGACAGGGTTCGCCCCCCAACCCCGAGACCGTTCTGGCGCCCTTTAAACAGCTACCGTACACCGTAGGACAACCAAGCCACAAACTTCGTATCCGGCCGGGTGTCCAATGAGGAGCTGATCGCAATAGCGAAAACACCCTGTATGGAGCAAAGCCAGGAAAAATTTTAATTCGCAGGAGCGTCCGCTGTGTACGACACAATGTCAACAAACGATATGAAGAAAAGATGAATTTCTCTCCAACGAACAGACACACCCTGTACTGAGCAGCAGAAAGAGGGAATATTTCAACAACAGTGGAAGGGAATCTTCAAAGTTGAGATCAGGTAGTAGTTTGTTTGCCATCCACAGCTGCTTCTGCAGGAAATAATAGTACGTCGGTTTGACAGCGCAGCACAGAGGCGGCATCCTTGTCATGTTTTTCGTTTTATTGACCGGATTTCCTCGCTCAAATATTTCCGATATTTCGGTCGCCGAGGTCGGACACATCCGTCAGCATCCATCTCGCGACATTTCAATTTCACTCCAAGCAGTTGTCTATCATCCGCGTCTGTATTCCTCCAAGCATTTCTTCTACCGCAACTAAATCATTCCTCCGTTTCAAGAGGCTTCGATCGGTGTGGTGTTCTTTTTCTCGGTGGGGGGCGTACCGAAAAAAAATTTCGGTGGCGGAGGATCGAGCGGCGCAAGGTTTTTCTTCGTAGGTACGTAGCCTGCGCAACGTACGATATCTCGTTTCGTCGACGTTTCGTTTCGACGACGGAGCGTGCAGGTATGTATAAAATATCGCTAAATTATCGATGGTGCGCACAAAAAGACGCGAATCCTTTGGCCTTGGACGTCGGGCGACAAAGACACGGACGGAGGCCGAGAGAGGTGGTAGGCAGAAAATCGTCTCGTCTCCTCGCTTTCAAAGTCATGCACCGTCATTACAAATGCTGGTGTGTGTGTATAGGCCCAGGCCGTACGTACACGTACGTACATACATTACCGCACTCCACTACAATCTACTGCATACAAAGGCACATGGTCGTCGAGCGCGATGCATGCATACTCGCTCTCTTCCTCTTTCCTGTTCCTCACACTCTCACCCCGAAATATCAGAGAGCGAGGGGACAGTGCACTTGTACACGCACATGACGCATGGATGAAAAGGAAGACAGCTCCCCCTCGTGTCCGCAGTATCCAACCCGGCCCCAATAACCTTGTTCCCCCAGTTTTTCCGCGTATATCGCGTGCATTCAACGTGCCATTCACTATTCAACCCGCAGCAATAGTCGATCAGGAAGGAAATGCCGAACGTATGCATGTATGTACTGTACGTGTATGCGATGCGCAAACGTGAGGCGGCTTTCGATCGAGTGGCTCGACCGACTGATCGCGGGCGTATAATAATGCGAACTGGGGGCGGCATTCCGCGCGTTTTTCACTCCCACCTCTGGTCACCGCTCCAATGACCTGACGACGAACATCAACACCTTACTGACACACTTGCTCTATCTTTACGCTCGCCAACACATAGACGTATCGTATGTGAGTACCTGTCTTCAAGTAGACTTGTGATTGAACTGTGTCATTCATCGGATAACCTAACCTGGGTAATCCGGCAAGGCACCACAAATTTACTACCGGTGTTGCACGTGCATTACACACGCATTTTAACGAAGGCTTTTTCATTTCCTGTCAAAATGAAGCTTTTCAAAGCGTTGGCAAACATTTTCGATATCACTTCGTACATGCACTGTTCGATAAAAATCAAATTTTACTTTTACGCCTCATCACCATCACTTTCCTTCTTCTTTCGTTTTTTCTTTTTCTTCTTCTTTTTCTTCGGTTTCTCTTGCCAGCTGTCATCCGCTCCTATCGGTCGAAATCTTTGCCTCAGCTGACTCCTATCTACGGACGATGGCAATGCAGGTTTCTTCCAAATATCTCGAGGTTCACAAGGTTTTGACTCTGTGTTGTCTTCCTCTTTGGTGGTTGGAAGCAGTTGCAAAATTCCCGTCATTTTAGCACCTTTGCACAAAAACAAAGACGATAGTGGGCTTATTGCATTACATTACCCATTACGCGATACGTCACTGCAGTTCGAAAATGCATTGCCCGGGCCACTATCGAGGATAAACAAAAACGTCAACTTCAATATGTATGGTCTCCCCTGTCCATTTCATCTCAAAGAAATATTGCACAATGTACAAAGATTTCAAAAGCTATGGGGAAGTCTCCCGCTTCCTATTGTCATTCAGTATGAACTCATGATGACGGGCGCTTACCAGGAGTGGATTTTGAACTGTCTCCGCCTTCGGGGTGAAATAAGACCGTCTCTCTGGAGCCATCGAACTTTCGCGACTCCAATTTCAGGTTCTCTTGACCATGGTGGAGCTAGCAAAATAATTGCAGGTACAGTAGTACGCACAATATTGAACATATTGTTCTACAGTGTAGCAATCTTTGTCTATATGGCTATATCAGTTCAGTAGTACCAAAAATATATTACGGAGCTTACGGGAAGAATGGCTGAGTAGTGTAAACAAAAAAGAGGTAATCACCGGTTCATATCTGCACCAATTTATTGGTTTGTAAAATCCAATCTATTGGTTTATTTTGCCTCTTTTATTTATAGGCGTACTACCTACGTCAGACATTCTTCCATCCCATAGCCCCATTGGCCATTTTATTATTTATTGAGGCGCAAAAGTAAAGCTGGCAGCTTACAGTTGGAGTTGAAGTAGAAGTCGTACTGCTCGACGCTGTTCCACATAATGACGACAATTCACACGTTGCAAGATAATCTTGCAGTTCCTCATGTAAAATCTGAAAACAATACGGCATAAAAATTTCGTAACACATACCGCACCAAGGCGTCCTTGTTGTCAACAAGTAGCCCAACTGCTGTCTGCATGTACAGTATGTATCTGTATGTAGGTACTGCAAGAACATGCTCTCGCATGGCATAGCCTGCTATAAATCACAAAAGACAAGTGAATTTTCCCTTGCATACATACGTAATGACTACATGCCGCGTTCACCAGACGTCCGACGTATCTAGGAGTACATGGCACACCTCAAACAACCATGTACTCCTAGATTCGTCGTACGTACGGACTTATAGCTCCTTGTACGGACCGAACGTATGGTGAACGCGGCATAATATCAGAGTGAGCAATAACTTTTACATACACGTACATAGCTCGGCCTTTGCACTAGCCAGTACTCCAAATGCCCTGCCTCCTTCTCGTCATATGTGGGTGAGAGGTCGGCGGCGCTATCGGCAGATTCCGTTCTTCTTCTCTTCTTCCTCCGCTTTTTCTTGGGCGAACCATCTGGGTTATTGCCTTCTGCCCCAGTGGACGAAGTTGCATCCTCCCTCTTGTCTCTCCTCATGGCACGAGTTGATTTGGTTTTGGCCTTAATTTTGGTTGGCTCAGGACTGTTTGGTGTGAAGATATTCGCCAAAATGCTTTCAAGTATGTACCAAGATTCTTATCGTCATACGTACGTATGTACAACGTACACGTACAAATTCCCGCTCTGCAACCAAACCAGCGCTGAATTTTAATTATATTTAGCTTTAATGAGGATAAATCGAAAATTATAGCGCAAATTTGGCAACATTTTTCTTATTGGTGCGAAATCTAAAATAAACGTAGGCCAGATTTGAATCAGATTTTGATTCTTGGCTGATACAGCAGAATACTGTTGAACAGAAAGAATTTTCTCTTTTTATAGTAGCTTCACTACTTTCTTCAAAACAAATGTCCGTAATTTTCTGTATTTTTGGCTGCATCAAAACATCTGTTTCGGCCTTCTCCCTTCCGCCTTCAACTGAATGCCGTTAGTCTCAAATCTGGCACCCCTATTATATTACGTCATAAGCTTTTTCAGGAAGTGCAAGTGGAGAGTTTGGAGCTGAGCTAACGCCGCCTCCGCTTTTCCCATGGCTCCGCAAAGATTGCCAGTAACCGTTTAGCGGAACGATGTCTGCTTGCAAGCTTGTCTTCCTTCTTTTTCCTTTGCACATGTAAATTAGAAGACGTTTGTGTGACGAAATGTTGCTGTTTTCCTCAGTGGCATTGTATCTGGCGCTGCTCACGGCATATGCAGGTAAGTATGTACAGTACTTAGGTACATTATGTACGTGTTGTGGTAGGCCTAAATTGCATCTCATGTCGCGTTCACGTTCAACGTACGTTCTAAAACGTTTGGCTGACCGTGATTTATTGCGGTGCAGTGAGGCATATTCTGGGTACGTCGGACGTACATACGTTGCTATGTGAACGCGGAATTAATGTGTACTGCATGCACACAGTATGTGTGGTACGTCTGAAGTGTTACGATTATAGCGAGTCACTCGAGGTCGCATTTAGCGCTGCTGCGCACACGTAGTAGCGCTTTTTTTGCAGAACTTGTTTATTTTTTTAATGCTCATTTTATTTACTTTTTAGCCAAATTGCCGCCACTTATTGGTTACTTGGCTTGGCTAAGAATAAATAAAATGTGCATAAATATAAACAAGTTTTGCAAGAAAACGCTACTACGTGTGTCCAACGCTATTTGCGACCTCATCCATTCAGGGGAGGACAATAATTGCTCATTCACATTGAAAGGAAATAGGCGTGGCGCACCCATGGCTGTCCATGCCTTAGGCGCCAAGTATACTTATTTACGCACAGATATCCGCACATGATAGTATATTGCGTATTTACCATATGTAAGAATTGCGCACTGTGCGGATATCTGTACGTAAATAAGTGTACCTGGGGCCATAGCGTGCGTAGTGGCGTCGAGCCATGGACATTCGGAGCATATACACCCAATGCATGTCTCCGATGTGAATGGGCCATTATTTTTGCGTTATTGAAGGGCTGCTGTCTACTTACCGAACATAAGAATAGAAAACTGTGTGGGTTTTTAGGTGGAGAGAAGTCTGCTTCGACGAACGATGCAGATCAGCGGCTTTCAGCGTCTGAAAAGATGAAGGATCTCGTAGCCTTTGAGGCAATCACTAATATGTTTAAGATGATCGATGATGATCATTCTGGTAGCATTGATTTGGATGAATCTAGCGAGGTACTACACCAATCATAATCGTACCCATTCATTAACACATACCGCGACAAGTCGTCATTGTTTCTCAACAAGTCGCTCAGCTGTTGTCTGTCGATTTCTGGTCCGTATGTTGACAAATAATATATATAGGGGTTGTCGGTTTTTGCTCTCATTTCGTCAACAAACGAACACAGCAAACCCACAACAAGCGGACAACAAACCGACAGCAGCTGAGCGACTTGTTGGCAACAATGACGGCTTGTCGCGGTTTGTGTTAAACCAGAAAGCGGCTTTTTGACTCAGGTCCTTATTCTGTTGTATAAAATAGATGAGGTCGGCAAATAGGCTCTTTTATTTTTTTAGTTTGTACGCGAAGAGCTGCGTATCAAGGAGAAAGATCGTCAGAATCGAAGACAGGAGAAATTTCACAAAGATGACGACTCCATTACAGTGGACGATTTGTGGATGCGATGGCTGAAATCGCAAGGTACCGGCTGCTATCTTTTAGTATTATGACTAAGCCCGTTATAGATTCTTGGTATGTATTGTTGTGCATATGTGTATGGTTTGCAGAGCGCAACTGGACTGTTGAGGAGACGATAGACTGGCTGAAAAATGATGTGGAGCTTCCCCAGTATCAGCAGGTCTTCCTCAGAAACGCGGTAGATGGACGCGTTATACCTCGGTAAGAGCAAGAGTTCATCATACTCTTGTCTGATTGTCGTGTACTCTTGGTATTAAGAGGAAAAACCTTATTGCTTATGGTGCGGTCCTGTGAGGCCCTCTGTGAACGAACACAGCCTCATGTACTGTAGGACCATTCGACTTGGTAATACATGCATACCGTATCATACCATTGAATAATGATGGTTATTGCAGGTTGGCAACCCAAAACGCGAGCTTTCTTACGTCTGTGCTCAAGATTAGTAATCCGGTGCACAGGCACAAGCTGCAACTCAAGGCTATGGACATTGTGCTGTTTGGAGCACGGCCCAGTAAGTACACTCCATGTACATTGCGGGTCTACCACTGTTGTGTCGTGTTTTGCGTAAAATATCTCCCAATACTGTTTATGAAACTTTGCTTTGTTGCAAGATGCAGTTATACCAGGTGGAATCGCTCTTATCGTTTTTCACGCTTCTTATTGAACAAGTGTTCGTTAATATGGCATGTACAACTTCAATTTTCGTTTACTATTTTTGTAGAAGTTTCCAGTCTATGGAAAGATGCGCTGTTGATAAGTTGTGTCACGCTGGCTCTCTGCTTGTTCGCCATGAATCGACACCAGAGGAGTAAGGCGGCTGCTGAACTGGAGAAGCTGGCGGGTCAGAAGAACCAGCTACTGGAAGTGGAGAAGGAATTTCAGACCATGCAGGAAAAGTAGGGTACTGTGGGGTTAAACCGGAGACGGGGTAGTCCCGGGCACCTAAGCTTTTCTGAACTTGCCGCTTCAGCAAATGATGAACATGGTAGCTCCTTTGAAAGAGGAGAATTCAAGGAATCGATTGGTAGAATACTTGTCTCAATCGGTCGTATGGTTGCTGAGATATACTAGGTGTAAGGTCTTACTTTAGTTCCGTCTTATCAAGAATCCATAATGGCATTACCACCGTTCGGGGCAGGTGATATCCAAGGAATGATGCCTGGCTTGTGGATTCTTGGGATTGTTTTGCTTGTTTGAGCAGGATTTGTTGGTGTATGTAATAATGGGTACGCTCAAATTGCTATGTATGATTGCAGGTTGCAAGTGGAAGTGATGAAGCATGAGGAGTTGGAGCAGCGAGCCACGCAGGATGATCAAAAGAAACAGATGGAAATGCTAAACGTATGAGAGGAGCTCTGTCTTGCTATGTACAGTGAACTACTGTGCCACATCATTCACCACCCCTGTAAAGTACGTATGGCGGCGGGTCAATCGACAAACCGGAAAGACTACTTTCCATCCAAATAATCTGCGAGGGAATCGAACCCTGGAGTCGGGACCTCTCGCGTTCCAGGCGAGCGCCCTGACCATTGAACTACACATCTGGATGACCTCAGTCACACAATTTCCCCTTTTGAGTAGTGACAGCTAGCCGATTTGCTGCAGCCATGTCATGTGATATGTGTTTTGCAGTTGAAGAAGCAGTTGTTGAAGGCTGAGAAGCGCATCGAGCAGGGTGCGATGGTGGGCAACTGCGCCCCTTTGGCACTGCAGCCTCTACTGCGCAGAACCTGTAATCTGGAAGTGCAAAGGATCGCTCAAGAAAAGGCGGAGAGCCTCCGACGCATGAAGGAGGCCATCGAAACGGTAAGGAGGCCTTTATGAATATCACGGCGCACAAAAATAGGTGGAGAGCGTGATAATGTGTCACTCTATGTACATAAGCATACGGGGATAGTGGCCAAAAAAGCGTGACGAAAGCGTGACTTTGGGGGGGGGGATGAATTTTTGCGTGACTGGCGTATTTCCTGAAGCTCCCCTATTCATGCTTGCCGCTTTTGCCAGCTAGGTGGCCTATGCGTATGTATGTAAGCGTACACATCTTTGGTACAGACTGGGACGGTAGATTCGGACTAGAGCAAGAGGCGAAAGTACGTACGTACTGAACGTTTACCTTATTTTTTGTAGGTGGAGAAGTTGAAGAGGAAGCAAACGAGCGTGGTGTATTCGATGAAGATGGTAGTCGGCTCCAGTTCTGCAATGGAGAATCTGGATCAGAAGATTTCAGAAATCAAGTATCTACGCAGGCTATAAGCTGTGTACGTACACATACACTACGTCTATTCACATAGCGTTCCTTTCTTCGTCGATCCACACACGTATGGACGTCACGTCCTAACTAACTATGTAGGCCTAAAAATGATGTATCAACATCATCGAGAAGGAAAATTTGCCATATGTGCGTGCCAGGGAATCGAACCCCGCAGCTCTCACGTTCCAGTCGAGCGCCCTAACCATTGTACTACACACCTGTATGACCTCAGTCACACAATTTCCCGTAATTCAATTACCGTATTTACCTTTTGCATAGCCCCATTCAGTTTTTGCATAGCCCCATGGGGCTATGCACCGGTAAATACGGTATGACATACGTGTTGCTGCAGGTCTCGCATGGAGAATACGGCTCGTTCCATGGAGGAGTGTCAGCACCGCTGGACGCAGATCGAGAGCCTCTGCGGCTTTCCCATTTTGGACAGCGGAGGAGGTTTTATCGGAGGTCGGGGGGACGCGTCAAAAAAACAGCAGCAGAAGCAACACCCCGGTGGCGGCAAAGCTGCAGCTAGCAGCCTGCACCACAACGGCTTCCTGGCCAGGCACATCACGCATCTGCCACTCACGACGGCGCTCGCGACTGCTCTCGCCGGAGTGCCTAACGCTTACGCCTACGCAGCCACTAATCCCGCCGCCACAGCCGCTTACACTGCAGGCGAAGGTGTCTTTTTCTTGCTAATAGGTGTCGTTGAAATAAGGGCTAGCATAGGAAAGTGCCAAAAAAGATTATACTTGAGCGATTGATGAGCAGGTGGTGCGTTACGGTAACGGCTTTCTTTACCTGCTCAAGTCACGCACTCCTAGAGCGCGCGCTCCAAGAGTACGTGCTCAAGTATAATCTATTTTGCCACTTTCCTTCGCCGGCCCTTATTTCAATGACACTTATTGAAGATGATGAAGCTGCGTTCTTACTCGGTTTTTTATATGCGTATATTTTGCAAGAAGTTCATGTTTTACAATTTTTATGGTAAAATGGTCCAAAAAATTTGCATAAAATTTTATACAATTTGAATTGTTTATTGTTTTGTAAAGTCCCCTCTACGCTCGAGAGTTGAACTTCGCCCCCCACGCGGCGAGGCGGAGAAACAGGGCTTCAGTACTGAATTATTCTTTTCATCAAGTTGGCATGCCATAGAAGCCCAATCAAGTCAAACTCCAATCATACATATACCCCAACTTTCTTCGATCTTTTCAATGGCGATGTCACCGTTAACCCATCCCCAACTGGTATGGCCAAAAATGGCCATTTTTCAGGTTTTTGACAAAAGTAGGGTATTTTGCAGGCCTGATCGCAATATGCACAGAGCAGCAAAATGCTGTCCTTCTCAAATTCCACCAACAAGGGTCCAAGCTTCGCATTGATGGTGTTAACTCATTCCCCACCACACTGGCAACCTGAGAAATTGATGAAAAAGTGCCTTTTCGTTTTCAGATGCATTTCTACCCCAGTATGCTCCCCCAGTGCAGTCAAGCAGAGAAAATTAGAGTACCCTACCCTACTTTTATGTGTAGATTTCAAAAATGGATGTGGCTTTTCCGTTTTCCCACGTTTGAGGCCTGATAAACCCGATTTTCATGTGTTTCGGTATCAAAATGTGCACAAAAAACAATCATTATGAAAATCAGATACTCTGACCTAATTTTATGCGTAGATTTCAAAAATGACCTTAATTTTTAAATTTTTTCACTTTTAAGGCCTAATATACCCAATTTTTTACTCAGCCGATCGTGAAAATGGCATAAAATCGGGTATATTAGGCCTTAAAAGTGGAAGAATTTAAAAATTAAGGTCATTTTTGAAATCTACACATAAAACTAGGGTAGGGTACTCTAATTTTCTCTGCTTGACTGCACTGGGGGAGCATACTGGGGTAGAGTGCATCTGAAAAGGCAGTTTTTCATCAATTTCTCAGGTTGCCAGTGTGGTGGGGAATGAGTTAACACCATCAATGCGAAGCTTGGACCCTTGGTGGTGGAATTTGAGAAGGACAGCATTTTGTTTCTCTGTGCATATTGCGATCAGGCCTGCAAAATACTCTACTTTTGTCAAAAACCTGAAAAATGGCCATTTTTGGCCATACCAGTTGGGGATGGGTTAACGGTGACATCACCATTGAAAAGATCGAAGAAAGTTGGGGTATATGTATGATTGGAGTTTGACTTGATTGGGCTTCTATGGCATGCCAACTTGGTGAAAAGAATAATTCAGTACTGAAGCCCTGTTTCTCCGCCTCGCCGCGTGGGGGGCGAAGTTCAACTCTCGAGCGTAGAGGGGACTTTAGTTCGCACGACCAATATACGCACATCAAAAAACCGAGTAAAAACGCAGCTTCATGATGATGATCTGTACAGTGTCGAGAAGGAAAATTTGCAAAAGAGATGTGCCAGACACGGAATCGAACCCTGGACCTCTCGCGTTCCAGGCGAGCGCCTTAGCCATTTGATTACACACCCAGAGATGACCTCAGTCACACAATTTCCCCCTTTTGATCGTGATAGCTCTGTACAGATCTCAGCACTGTCAGGTTTTTTATGCCCCACAAACCCCAAAAGGCACGCTTTTTCGGAGTTTATGCACTGAGCACACACCAACCACTCGCCTCTCTTTCCATCTGGCCATGTGCTTGCTTTGAATTCATTCAAATGAGCGTGCACATCTTTGCTTTGCTTCAATGCTTTTCACCTCTCTCTTTTCGTCTTTCCTACACACATTGGGTTGGATTTGATTGGCTTTTGGCCAGTGGTATTGAGTCGTGCATAGCAACCGACTATTCACTACTTGGGTTTATTAGTTTGGGTGGCTGGCTGCTGCAATGTAACCCCTTTTAGTTCAGTGCGTTTTTCTGCTTCGGTAAATGGGGCGGATTATTCGTTTCTTTCGGTCATCGTTGAGTGGTAATGCGCTCTGCGATGGATGAAAGACATCGACGAATCCGCCGATTGCCGATCTCAGAAGCAATAGTGCGCTACACACGTGGTGAGTAAATTCACGGCGAGTTTGAACTTCGAGTTTTGTTCTGCGTATTGAGCAGTCTCACTTGCTGCCACGCGCAAAATTTTTCTCACGTGTTCCCGGTGAATTCACCGGCCTTGCCTATGACGTTATCGCATACTTAGGGAGAGTTTTCTCGCTACGCGTGCAGCGCCCTGCTGAATACATGGAGCCACCTTGCGGCACCCGACCGAACTGATAACTCAAGTAGTGAATAAGTACAGTAGTACGTACGTTTGTGTGTTGGGTGTGTACAGGCGCCGTAATGCGGGCGGCTACCACGTCACTGGAGGAGATGAGCGAAGACCCGTCCATGATGACTGCTGCAGACGTGGGCAGCGTGAACAGTTCTTCCCGGAGGCATCGCTCTTCCTCTCCACCGCCCGCGCTCTCTTCCACCACTGCTGGCGGTAAGCGTCATGTGGCGTTCACATGCACATAAATAAATGTAATGTCAGGCTCTGCTGTACGGACGCAGTTGGGCTGCTTACGCCGCTTATGTGAACGCGGTACGAACGAGTACAGATAAAGAAAGACGTTCCTGACATTTTCGGGTTTCTTCTTTCCGTTATGCGTGAGCCGTGTGCTGTGTGCTTTACGGTTGCGTTGTTTGTCACAGCGAACACAGGCATGTGCCTAGGCTTGTTGACTTGGCTGACTTGAGCGTAGGCCTCCTTCATACTCCACCAATAAAATCGACCGGTTTACTCCATGATACCCGGCCCTTCGTTCGTTACTTATCTAGGTTCTGTACGTGTACATTTGTGGCGAGCTACGGAAGTGATTTTTCTCGTGTTTCTTTTCAGTTGGTCAACTAATCGGTCCTGCTCGCCCGGCGTTCTTCGCGGCTAAACCGCAGCTGGGCGCGCTTCCCGCCCAAATGACCCTTCCGACGACGGCCGGCGTGCCCGTGCCCGCCGCGGCGCTATCTCCCGCCCTGTTGCAATCAGCGTCCGTGCCGCCGACACCCATTGGCGGCGTTGTGAACGCGGCTGGCTTTAATACCGTCTCTGGCACCACGACTGCTGCAGAAGTTGTCGCTTTGGCGCCCAACATTCCGCCTCGCTTTCACCTTTCCGACCAAAGGTACGGTCTAATTACGCACTAGGGTACTACGGGGTAAACCTGTCCATGGGAAAATCCGGCCACCTCGGTTTCAGGGCTGCATATCTCAGCAACCAATGGATCGATCAAACGATTCCTTGAACTCTCCTCTTTCAAATGAGCTGCGTGGCTCATAATTTGCTGAAACAGAAAGTTCAAAAGAGCATAGGTGGCCAAGTTTATTCCTTGGCCGGGTTTACCCCAGTACCCTTCCCCAAGTGACCCCAGGCCGATGTCTGGTTATGTAGTCCCGGTTTTTGCTACTTACGCTAAGAATTTGGTTTCGTAAAGCTAGGAATAGTAAGACGTATATAAATTGGATATCGATTGGTTTCGTAATACCCAAAAATTGGATATCCTAATCCAAAATAAATTGGGGTGATTTCTTGCCAGTGATTGTCTCTCCCCTCCCCGCTACGTCCGCCATCTTTCTCTTACAAGGGTTATATATTTTTCATCCAACCTTTTTCTCAATAGACAGCAACATTCATCTCTAATTTCTATATTGCAGAACAATAATTCGCTCCGGCTCAGCGGAAAACTTTCGTCATCCGTTGTATGCTGTTTCCGGTGGTCGCCGCCAGGAGGCGTTGACGCCGCCGCCGGACGTTCATTCGCTCAAGGACGTAGCGGGGGCGGCGATGACAGCGAGCGAAAGTTCTTTGCCACATCAGCGACAGACGCCGCGACCCGCGCTCGGACAAATCGGCCGCTCCGACACGCAAGACTCGGAGATCTCTGGCGGCAGCGAAGGAAAACCGCAAGTGAGGGGTCGAAAGAGCAAACTGTTCGGTCTACTCAAACATAAGGACAAGTGAGA